>JARQZK010000117.1:227500-253143 GCA_030704885.1 Cynegetis impunctata
ACTTTGATTTTTTATATAATCGGTTTCAGAACTTTAATTATCTCTTATAGCTAAGTACTTTTCATGAATATGAATATGAGTATATATATATATATATATATATATATATATATATATATATATATATATATATATATATATTACTACCATTCATCGCGTTACTTCCCTTGAATGTAATTGTTTTGCTTATACTCATTCTTGTTCATTGTAGGTCATTTTGGTCCAAGCACAATGTTTCTTGATCATAGTCCGATACGATAGTCGTAAGTCCGCCCTATAGCTTAGTAGCTCTGAGGTACAAATGTATGACACCGATCAGGAATCCGTTATAAAGTTCTTTTTGCTAGATATTATGTCTGCTGCAATTCTTGAAAATTTTAAGGACGACTTTCGTCATTTCGATTTTTTGTCGTTTTATACTCTTTTGAGTCTAATTGAGTTCATTGCTCCATAGAATTATGTGCGACTTGAATTTTTCTAGTGCACACTTCATTCATATTTATGTTTTGTTTGGTATTACCTATAGGAACGCTTTTCTCTTCAGGTGTATAGAAATTCTAGATCTAAAGATGATAGAAGTTCCTCCTACAGCTGTTCATGCCAGTTCGATCTTTCTGATAGTTTCTGTAAGCTTTGAATCAGAATTGTTTCATATTTGTCCCACAAAATTTTTTGTGTGTTTACACTGTGACTGGTTTCCTTACGTCTAAACACAGGTTAAGATTCAGTAGTTATCAGACTAGACTATTCACTTCAAACCTTATTCAGGAGATTTAACTGACGTTTCGTTTGACAGTTTCTGTCACCTTTTATAGTTCTTAGTTATTCACCTGGCAGGATACTATTTCGTCGTTTTCTGTCACTGTTTATTTGTTTACTCACAATCGATCGGTAATCGATGGTTTTCTAACCTTCAAAACAGTCGGGAAGCGCTTCATTACATATTTCATACTTTCCCGGCTAACAAATCTCACTTTCCCGGCTAGCAAATGTCACTTTACCGGCTAGCTTGTGTCACTTTACCTACTAGTATGGAAATAAATCAGAATTAACTCGATATTCATTTAATATAAAAAGAAAAAAACTATTTGGAATTATAAATATTAATAGTTACAGTCGAATTATGATTACTATTGACCGTTAAAACAAGACCTTGTTGCTTAAAGTTATTAGTTTCAGAATTCGATGATGATGCCGACGTTCTAGGATTTTCTTTTAGAAGTTCATCACACCTTCAAGCTCCAGAAATGACAATAATCAAAGCAACCTGAAAGAAATTTGTACTTTAACATTTTTAATATGCACTAAAGAAATTAAAATGTTACCTTTTGAGGGAGATATTCTATCGGAGCATCGTTTAGAATTTTATCGATGTTTGCTTTGGAAAGAACACTTGACTTTTTAGCTTTGCATCCCACATTTTGCCTTTTCCAGTATGCCCGTAATTTTGCATAATTACTTATTGCCTATATTTAATAGTGTTCGTAGCATCGAGTACCTTGACCATAATGTACTGGCTTTATTCTGATTAGGTACTCAATTCACCGAAATAGGCAAGGAGCACAGTCTCCGTATTCACATACCTTCCTCTGCTTTTCACAGGAATAAGTCCTTCGGATGTTAGTTCTGCAGCTACTCGAAGTTCTAGTAGTATGGATTCAAATTCGCAGTAGGATATTTTTCGTTAATATTGTCAAAAATTAAATTGTGAATTATGACCCAACTGTCAGATCGAATCTATGGTTAAATCAACTAACTTTTATGTTGCCTAATTAATACAAGTAATAATAATTATCAGAACTTGATTATTAATGTGATAGATTGTGAGTAAAATAGTATACAAACCTCGGGGAAAATCATTCTAGCCTCACGTCTACAGCACACCTCGGTGCTGCGCACCTCGGTATGCTACCTTGCCGTTCGGCTGTAATAGATTACTTCCCCGCTCGGTATGTAATATACTATTATATGGCTAGTACTGGTTTAATTTCCGCGGATTGTTCGCTCACTCTGCCCTTTCGAGTGAATTTCAGACTTTATAATGTTGGAGCTATCCAGGCGGATAACTGTGAAGAGAGATTGAAGGAATATCGTCTAATACCATTTACTATTATCAATTAATCAGTCGCCTTGTAGCGGCGGGCTCTCGCTGCCAGCTTCACATGGAACTTCAGGACTAATTATGCACCCTGAACCAAATAGTGAGTTATAACCATTACCGCAAGTTGAATACTATACTTTATCTACGACTATAACAATAAATACTAAGAACAAGTACAGAGAAAAAACTATATTCATAAATCTTAATAATAGTTACCTATAACAATGCTATAAAAATTTTATTTCTAATTACTCATTTTGTTTATTAATAAAATTAACTGTAAAGTTGGGACAACTAGTAAACTGAATATTTGGGACTGAATTATGCAAGTTTATTGTTTCTTTTGTGTTTGTTGCGTAAATGTTGTTGATGTACTAACTGGTTGAGGTGTTATAGAACTGTATATTTCATTTGCAGTATCTATCTTATTCTTTTCGGAATCATCAACATACCCCTCAGCCACAGTAGTTGATCGCCAACCGCCATGGTGTTTCAATGCCGTTATATCCCCTCCAGCATCTACTAATAAAGATGCCGACGAGCGCGGAAACAATGCCCTGTATATAAATTACAGTCTGGTAATTTTCAAAATGTAGCAATATCTTTCCTCATTGCTTCAAATTTATTAATGCCAATTCTTTGTGAGAGATATATTTTCCATTTTGAAATTTGGAGAATAATATCGTTGGCGATATATTGGTAGGACGAAGATTTAAATATTTCTTAACTATGCTATAACAATTTTCCGTAGCAGTAAATTTTCTGGGAATTTTTGTTTTGTATTTGGTGACCATAAAAATAGATCCATGATCTTCTAAATCTGTAATTTGCATAGAGTGCAATTCTGCTGCACGGCAAGCACCCATAATGGCCATTATTAAGGCAACCTAAAACAAATTATGTAATTGACTAGATGATAAAAATGAATGAATTATTGTGAAATCTATTACCTTTGTCGAAAAATATTTTTCCTCAGGAGCTTCGTTCATGAAATTAAGTTGTTCTGGCGTGAAATTTGTTGCCTTTTTAGCTACATGTCTCTCTGATTTACGTTTAAGAAACGCACGTAATTTCGAATAATTGTCTTTATTGATTCCATTATTTATATTGAGTGTGCTTCTTAGCATGGAGTAGGAACTCCATAGGGACGATGCTTTATATTTAGTGCTAAGCACTAAAATATGCCAAAATTACATTTTCTGTAAACGATGTTCTTACTGCTACACCAATCTTGAAAATTTTTGTATACACCTTTATATTTGCTTTGAGAGTTTTCGGGTAATATATTCTGTATAATAATTAGCTATTTGTCTTATTTCTGGAAGTGTACATAATAATTCATCTTCACTATTTGAATTCATCTTTTTCAGCACAAAATTCACAATAATTAGGTACTATTAACTTAATTTGAAAACGTCGAATTATTAAAGTGACATTAGCAGATGAGTGACGGTCGATCTTACTTGGGATCTTTTAGTAGACCATATAGTGAGTTATAGCAGTGAGTTATTATTACTCACGCTGTTTGGTAATAGATACTATTAATTGCTAAAACGCAGTTGAATAATGAATATATTATTCAATAGCAGTAGATAAAAATAAATTAACAAAAATGGATGAACTGACAGACTGAAACGGAGACGGAAATGAGAACCGAAATGATCGTGTAGAAACCCTTTAAAAGTAGACTTTTTGAACTCAGTCTATAGTATGAGCGATGAGATAAAAATAATAAAATACTAAAATATCCTTTTGAAAAATCAGTGATTGAACAAATCAACCTGAAAATGAAGCTAGTTGCATGATATGGTAACTACCCACAGGTTTTAAGTATGAGTATTCGATAATTCGCGATCCTACTACACCTGGAAGTAGATACCTGTCGATTCCGATGTAAAGTGACGTGATGTGATCACATATCATAAAGGCTCATCTTGAGAATTATGGGGATGTTACGAAGGTTCCATATCATTGCCCATTTGGTCGATGATCATGACACTATTGAAGAGTGACAAAAACACATTCAGTGTTTCTATCGCATGTGGAACACGTCTTGTCTAGAGGTTTCCAGCACTTTTGACATATTTCAGTAATTAATGAAGCCGACAAACAACTCAAGGGCTCTTTTGAGCTCAGAAAACGTAGAGTAACATAAAGAGAAATAAATCACCCTATCTGAAAGGAGGAATTAATTTAGAGATTTTGTAATATTTTAGATACTGACTTTTTAAATGCTTTATTATTATTAATTGCATTAATAAGAATTATTACAATATTCAGAAAACATTTTTCATCAATAATTCAAATCAAACTCTTGAGATACTGTTTCACAACTGTTGCAGAAAGCCAAGTGTTGATTCGAATTATTAATATTTAATCATGTTTCACCAAGAGGTAAACGAGGATTCAACCGCATTTATTGAAAACATAATTGTCACAGAAAACAGTGTAGGTTAGAGAAAACTCGGATTGATGAAATTAATTAATAATAGTATATATGATATGGGTATCTAGGTAATGGATGAAAATATTGTGTTGCTAGTAATTTGTGAGAACGAGAGAATTGAAACGTTTATAATTAGATAGTTTATATAAGAAAATGTCAGAAATAGACCATGCATTGATTTACTTGAAATTGATAGAAATAATGTTCGTATTTCAGACGTCCATTTAATATAATGATGAACTAAATTATGTTGTCACGCAATATATAGAACTCAAGTTGAATTTCGTTCCACTTTCTTATTGATTAGTATCTTTCATTTCTTGGATGAGTCCATGTAAGAATTGATTTTTTCAATACCTGTCCTGCCGCTCTTGTACATCACTTCAATTATTCACGAACAACGACTCCGAATTACTGCGACAAGTGGCCATAAAAAAAGGCTTTCAACTTCATGGAATATTATTCTCCAATGAACTTACATTTAGTTGATATCCCGAAAATTCTCAAACTAGTTGATATTCTGAGGTTTCTCCCATTATTCTCATAATAGCTCAAATTGTCTTAGCTTAACTATTAGTTGCAATAGTTCCTTCTTTGTCCTTTGAGGTTTTTTTTACAAATATGTGGATGACACCATTTGTTCTGTGCCATCCAAAGGTGTTTAAGCAACTGTGGACAGATTTAATTCCTTCCACGCAAATTTCGAATTCATAGTCTAATGCGAGACACATCGCAGTGTACCATATCTGGACACAAGAGTTATCTGGAGTACTAACGGCCTTATAAAGCTGGACTGGCACCAGAAGGGCACTGCTTCTGAAAGGTTCCTAAATTATCATTATTATCCCCCTATCAGCTATAAGTACAACAGAATAATACACATGAATCATGAAACTCTCTTGAACCTGAATATGAAAAATATAATTGATATTTTTCTGAATAAGGGTTATCCCAGGAATGTTTCAATGGAGCTGGTATACAGTTCTAACATTTTGGAAGGTCAAACCGTCGAGCCAGATAAACTTTTCAGTAATAAGAAGCTTTCATTCATAGAGAAACTCTCCAACCAAATAATTAAGAAGATATTTGAGAATTTTCCTCATATAAATGTTGCTAAGTAAAAAGTCTTGAGAAATTTATATCTGTTCTCTAAACATCCAAGTTATATTGTGGTGACGTTTTTTATGTGAGGGTTTTCATAGCTACTATGTCACAACGTCGCAGTTGCTGAAGCAGCGTTTAAGGGTGAACGCACATTTGTCTGAGCCGAACGCGTCGAACGGATCGAAGTCAAACTGAGGTTCTTCCAGATTCGGACAATTCGACGCGGGTAGGTTTGCGAGGTTTCATGGGATTACGTATTCTGTATTTTCGGGAGTGCAATCGAGACCACAGCACTTGGGCCCTATTGGGCCCTTTGTGCATCCTCCCCGGGAACATCACCAGCTTAGGCTTCCAACCATCCCAGTCGTTTGAAAAATAAGGGGATTGCACCTAGGGGGATTTCCCTCAAAGTGGCTAAGATTGGCCAACTTCCACCCATAATGGATTCTCCGAGTGACAAGACAGCGGGGCATTCACAGAGAACATGTTGTACTGTCTGGTCTTACTGTTCACAGCCTCTGTAGAGAGGTGTGTCGCTTAATCCCATATTAAATAAGGACTTTCGAAGTTGGCAGTGTCCCGTTAGAATTCCCACGACATTGCGTAGATTCCTCTGGGCATCGCCAGGTAGATCATTGCTGCATCTTTATTGGGGTAATTTGAAAGTTCCCTGGCTAGTCTGCAGGTAGTTGTTTCATCCCATAGGTTTCTGAATTTTTGATGGGTGTTCTCTTTTATCATTTGTGACTTTGCTATCAGGACCGAATATGTTTAGGCCGGCTGCTTTCGTAGCCAATTTGTTAGCTTTTTTGTTGTTATTGCATCTCGAATGACCTTTGACCCAGCACATCGTAATATGGTTTGCATGGGCTGCACCCGCAAGTGCTTGATGAAATTTCCATAGTGGCTGTGAAGTTATTTTATTATTCTTCAGGGCCAGTAACGATTGTCTACCATCTGTGTAGATTTTAATGGTTTTATTCGTTATGTTTCTACGAGCAATCTCGTTCGCGGCTGTGGTTATGCCCGTTACCTCTGTCTGAACTATGTTGGCACATTTGTCCATGTTCCACTTAAGTTGAAATCACAGGTATCTCGAATATATTCCACAGCCTGCTCCTTGTTCTTGCTTTGATCCGTCCGTGAAAATATTGATTGTTCCTTCATCGGAGGTCCCATTTCCACTGTTTGTGTGCGTTGAGAAGGGTTTGTCAAAAACAAATCGCGGGGAATGCTGTCTGCATTTTCCTGTAGCAGAGGCATCATGTTGGTAGCCTCGAGCCACAGGCGACGTCTAGTCTCCCCACATCATTCTTCTGGCTTTATACCAATAAACTCAAGACGTACCATGGTTGCCATGGCCACTTCTTGTAGATGAATATCCAAAGGTGGCAGGCACAGCATAACCTCTATTGCCCTAGATGGTGTTATTCGCCTAGCTCCGGTCACACTTAGACACGCGGCCTTTGTATCTGCCCAAACTTGAGCTTTGCTGTTGCCTCTTGGCTTTTAGTCCGCCAGACGACGGCTGCATAGGCTATCATCGTTCTCATGATGGCAGTGTATATCCACATGACCACCCTGGGTTTCAGTCTCCAGGCTTTCCCCATGATTCTGCGGCACTGCCCGTAGGAGATGTATGCCTTTTTTAGTCTTCTCTCCAGGTGAAGATTCCAAGTGAGTTTGGCGTCAAAGGTCACCCCCAGATATTTGACCTCTGACATGAAACTCAATTATGTGTTTAGGAGTACAGGTGCTTTTAATTGTCCCAGTTTTCTTCTCTTTGTGAAGAGAGCCATCTCCGTCTTTCTGGGGTTGATTGATAGATAGTTCTCGCACCATCTTCCGATTATTCTTAGCGCTCCCTGCATTTTGTCGCACAGAACTCCTTCGAATTTTTCACTTGGCAGTGTCGTCAAGCCATCTGCGTATAAAATTGAGTAGGATTCTTCATCGTAGAGGCGGCGCAAGAGGCTGTCGAGAACTAGGTTCCATAGCAACGGCGATAGGACACCTTCCTACGGCCAGCCTCTCGCGACCATTCCCCTGACGACGATTTTGTTTACACTGATTCTAACAGCGCTTTTTGAGAGCATGTTTGAGATCCAGCCACTGACAGTCTGGGGAACATCTCTGAATGCCAGTGCGGATTCAATTTTGGGGAAGGTGGTTTTGTCAAAGGTACCCTCGATGTCTATGACCACCCCGAGGGTGGACTCTTTGTTGTCCAAAGATTTCTCAACCCTACCAGCAACCAGATGGAGGACTGTGTCGGTGGATCTGCTTGGGGTGTATGCGTGCTGGTTGGGATGCAGTGGTTGTGTTTTCGAAATAGCGTCCCTCAGGTATCATTCGCATAGTCTCTCCATTGTTTTAAGCAGAAACGAGGTCAAACTAATTGGTCGATACGCTTTGGGTGTGGTGTAATCCATTATATCTGTCTTAGGAATAAATATCACCCTCACCTAGCTCCAAAGCTGTGGTATGTACCGAAGCCAAGTCCTGAATATTCTCATCAGGTGCAGCATTAATTCGCCCAGGCCCCACTGTAGCAGGGCAGGGTGAATGCCGTCAATGCCTGGTGATTTGAAGGGTGAGAAGATCTGTATTGCCCAGCCTATTCTGTCTTCTGTAACTATTTGGTTGGCTCGCTGCCTCTCCAAGTCTGAAGGTTCTATTTCAGTTTCAGTTGGCCATTCCTTCCCTTTTGTAACCACGGAGTTAGGGAAGTGAGTTAAAATAATCAGCTCTAGGCTTTCGCGAAGATCAGCAGTTGTAGTGCCGTCTTTTTTTTTCAGTAGACCTAAGTTTGTGTCTCGATCTTTAGCTGAGTAGTCTTCGACTACCTCACAGTAGGCTCTCCATGCTTCTCTTTGTTTTTGTCTAACTAGTTTTTTAAACTGCCTTAGATACTTCTATATTGGTTCCAGTCTGAGGCAAATTTTGTCATTTTAGCTCGATTGAATGATTTCCTAGCCATCTTCTTGAGGTCTCCCGGCTCCACCACTTCGTGGCTTCGCCGGGCTGTTGGCCGGCGCGGCGTATAAAGAATTCTTAAATTCATTTCGAACGATCCGTTCGGCGCGGATAAGTTTGCTTTCGCCCTAACACAGCATAGAAGCGACTGTTATATTGGAACGAACTCATGTGCGGTGGACGTACACTTCCAAAAAACTGCCACTATTTCGTTTTTTTCAACGTTAAAATACTGGACTAAAAGAATAACCCTAAAAGTCGATTATTCCTAGAAATGTGGCACAATAAGGCACTAAAAAGGAAAGTACTGTCAATTATAAGTCTGATGCGGGACAATTAAACAATATTTATTGCAACATTCTGAATTAGATGTAAATGTAACAACCTCATTTTAATTAAATTCTTTGGCCATGCTGCACTCTCGTTGCACCGCCGTGTGCTCTATTTCGTGTGTTGTTTTCAGTCGTCTGTAATGTTGTTGGGCTACGAGGATGCGTTTTTTGACGATCAACTAGTCGGACGTACACGTCATAGAATTTAAAAACGAATAAGTAAAGTTTTATAGACCGCTTCCCAATAAAACAACAGATTGTTCATATATATATATATATATATATATATATATATATATATATATATATATATGTTTATATATATTTATATATATATATATTAATAGTTTGTTTTTTTATTGGGAGGCGGTCTATATGTATTTACATATTCGTTTTTATATTCTATGTCTATATATATATATATATATATATATATATATATATATATATATATATATATATATATATATATATATATATATATATATATATATATATATATATATATAATATATATATATATATATATATATATATATATATATATATATATATATATATATATATATATATATATATATACCTATATATATATATATATATATATATATATATATATATATATATATATATATATATATATATATATATATATATATATATATATATATATATATAAAGTGAACAAGGAAAATTCTTTAATGACTTAAAAAATTATCAAACAACTTTCCAAGGAAGCTAGTTATACGTATTCAGCAACGCAAAATCTGCATTCACAATCGAACGGTGAATTATAGAAATTGTCAAGTCACCCCGACTCAAAATCTGCATACAGCTGTTTCGATTTTATTAGATCTCATCAGTGCAGCTTATTTGACTCGGAGTGAATTAACAAATTTCTAATTGTTCCCCAATACAAATCGTGGTCAGTAACACTGGCTGGATAACAATCCAGAGCGCCATCCCACCAAAGATATTGGGAAACAACAATTCACCGCTTAGACTGAAAATGCAGAAATTCGTCGCTTAAACACGTACCTCCTGATATGAAGATATCTACTCTACAACAGATGATGTTCCAAGGCACACTAACATAGTGATTTAAAACCTTTGGATATACATATATATATATATATATATATATATATATATATATATATATATATATATATATATATATATATATATATATATATATATATATATATATATATATATATATATATATATATATATATATATATATATATATATATATATATATATATATATAGGGGAGACCGGGGATGGTTGGTACATTTTTTAGAAAAAAATTAATTTTGTTGACATTTTTTTAAGTTTTATTTTCAAATTTTTTAAAATAATTTATTGAAGTCTTACCTCCATTGTAAAAGAATATGAAAAATAAGTTACCAAAATTGGACACCTCCTAAGTACTTTTTGAATCCGTTGTTTAGTGAACCAACCTACTCCTCTTTTGGGGTTGGTTGGCTCAGACTAAGGGTTAGGTTGGCACAGAATAGACAATAATAAAAAACTATACTGAAACTATTTTATTAACCCATATTTAACAGAGAAAAGTTTACTTCGAACTTAAACATTGACTGAAGTCTTTTAGTTCCTCCTGAAAAGGAAGGTTGTGGTAGGATCATTTCAATGTCATTGCACTGTACGACAGATATGTCCTCTATGACAGGAAATATGAAGGATCCACTAACTTTTTCTCATAAATGAGACCTCCCATTCTTTCTCAACGTCCCCTTGGCCAATAATTTTTCCAATAAAATATTTTCCCTTTGAGTGGGTATTTTCACTGTCTAGCAGTTTCACCAAGACAAAATCATCTTTTTGAGGATTTCTTTCCAACTTTTCAAAATCATCAGGGTTAATATTCTCCCAGTCTACGTCTTCGTCATCGCTGTTAGTTCCAGAATCCCAGTCGTCATCAGTTGTTTCTTCGTTTTTTATGTTTTCTTCATTTTTTTTGTTTTGTTTTACGTGCTTTTTTTTATTTTCCCGCATTGATCGGCTTCTTTTCGCTTCAGCCTTCTCTTGTTCCAGTGCGCCCTTCATAGGGGTGTCAGTCAGTATAGCAGTTGACCTTCTCTTTCTACCTTTTTTCGTATTTTTCCTTGGTGCAGCTTTAGGTAAAGGTCTGAGGTTCTCTAAAGGCGACATAACAGGGCTGTTAGGCTTTGAAAGTTTTTTTCCCCAAACTGATTAATTGGGAACGGTTGTTCAGGTGTCCGTTCTTCTGGTTTTTTTTTCAGGATCTGACTGGTTAGATGGAATTTTAGTGCAATACCTTGCAAGAGAACTGAACGGAATATCATATTTAGCAGCAGTTGCCCTAATGCATCTTTTCTCGTCTTTAACCTCCTTAATTGCCCTTAACACAATATCAGGGGGTTTACTAGCTCTCGCAGTTTTTCGTTTCGGATTTCTCACCATTTTTCTAAAAAAGACAGAAGTTCTACAGTTTCATGTATAACGGGGGTTGGTTGGCTCGATGTGCCAACCTTCCCCAAGGCACATGTGCCAACCATCCCCACAGTGTTTCACAATATTTAATATGTCATCATTTGATACTTGAGCTAACTTTGATAAAAACCATGAAATGACATGAAAGCTTATATCCTAAGCTTACAAAACCATATATAAAACATTCGGAAAAATCATTAGTTCTCACACAAAAATCATTTTATTCACTTCAATTTTATTTACTCATGCAACGTCATATCATTAAATTACTCACCGTACTGATATTACCACAACCACGTTCACCAGCGTTTCACGGCTGACTGAAGAGCACTTCAGTCGACTAACGTACGATGTAAAGTCGTACTCTAGCGGCATGTTACAGAAATAATGACAGTGTGCCAACCAACCCCTGTACTCAACCATCCCCGGTCTCCCCTATATATATATATATATATATATATATATCAATATATATATATATATATATATATATATATATATATATATATATATATTTATATATATATATATATATATATATATATATATATATATATATATATATATATGTATATATATATATATATATATATATATATATATATGAACAATCTGTTGTTTTATTGGGAAGCGGTCTATAAAACATTACTTATTCGTTTTTACATTCTATATATATATATATATATATATATATTGTTAACTCTTCATTAACATCATTAGAAGAAAGCAAAAAAAAATAAAAATTAGCACAACTACTGAACTTCAGTGACTAATGAAAACATAAAAAACCTTAAGCTTCTCACTAACCATGAAACTTGGCTACGGTTATAGTGGATGCGTTTTCTGACGACCAACTAGTCGGACGTACACGTCAGAACTGTTCGTCAGACAACGGTGGTTATAGACATAGTCAATGCAAATTTTGTTTTGTGTTCGTACCTAGACTGTCATTCGTAACTTACATAAAACATGGATATCAATAATAATAGTTTTGAAGTATATTATCAGTATGTAGTATGTAAGTATATATATATATATATATATATATATATATATATATATATATATATATTTATATATATATATATATATATAAATATATATATATATATATATATATATATATATATATATATATATAATATATATATATATATATATATATATATATATATATATATATAATATATATATATATATATATATATTATATATATATATATATATATATATATATACCTATATATATATATATATATATATACTACCTAATATATATATATATATATATATATATATATATATATATGTATTTATATATATATATATTTATATATATATATATATATATATATATATATAAATATATATATCTATATATATATATGTATATGTACATATACATATACCTATATACTTGTTTTTTCAAAGCAGTAATCATTTGATTTTATTAAACAATTGACGTTTCATCAAGAAATTCGTGACTTTCTTCCAGAAAAGCTTATATCATAGATGCGTCTTATTCTTGAATTGAAGGTATTTATATGTTCTAAGTTGTTTTTTCAAGTTATTCCAAAAACCAAGAAAGATATAGTTTTGTTATTATTAAAACACCCAAAACTCGTTACTCCTAAATGCTACACATATTGATTTTCTATTCACTTCATTTTCAAAATTTCGTACTTATTTTATATAACTTCGCTCATACATAGAATATTATAGCACTTTTCATCGATTTTAAAAATTTTTTTTGTGAAAACGGTTGCCATGAGAAGGAGTAGGTACCTACCTCAAGATTATTTCATTAATATTTGTTTTAAATATAAATCTATCAGGGTGCCTCGTCATTTAACAATGATTCCAGAAGTTTTTAAACTTTGGTCAAGTGAATGCTACATAGGGAAAGGAACAAATCTTATTTTGCAACCTTTTCCGAAGTCCGGAACATTGTTAAAATTGCAATAACGTTGAATTTTGTATTATTGTATGATTGTGATAAAAATTCCAAAAGTTTTGCAGACTTGGAGAAGTATTAAATATATCATTTCATAACGCGTATTAAGTTTGCATCCAATTTTAGGGTACGGAAAATTTTCTTTATTCAAAATTTAGGTACGTTTTTCTTCGATAAGCTGACCTAAAAAAATTCCAAAAGTTCTGCAAACTTGATAGATACTTCGGAAAAATATACCGAACACTTGTATAAATTTGCAACCTTTTACGTTGACCGGAACATGTTTATTCATAATTTTTTTAATTCGTGGTAATTTCTTCGAGCAACCTTGTACGCTTTCCTCTATGCAATTTGCAAAAATATAAAAATCCAAAAATCGTATTTTTGCAAATTGCATTCCGGACCGCGTACAAGGTTGCAAATTTGCAAATGCATCAGAATATATGTTTTCTGAATTTGCAACCAAGTTTCAAAAGTTTTGTAATTATTTCGAGACCTTCTTGCCCGAAAAACTGTCCACGATTAAAAAAAATTATAAATAAACATGTTCCGGTCAACGTAAAAGGTTGCAAATTCATACAATTATTTTTCCGAAGTATCTGTCAAGTTTGCAAAACTTTTGAAATTGCTTTTGGTCAGTTTATCAAAGAAAAACGTTAATTTTGAATAAAACAAAATGTACCGTACTGTTAAATTGGTTACAAATTTGGTACTTGACATGAAATAATATATTTAACACGACTCCAAGTTTGCAGAACTTTTGGAATATTTCTTACAAGCATACAGCAAATAATTATTTATTGCATTATCAACAATGTTCCGGACTTCGGAAAAGGTTGCAAAATCTTATAGATTGTTTTTATCCCTTTCTCGACCCTACATTAAAGTT
Source organism: Cynegetis impunctata (assembly GCA_030704885.1). Classification (NCBI taxonomy): domain Eukaryota; kingdom Metazoa; phylum Arthropoda; class Insecta; order Coleoptera; family Coccinellidae; genus Cynegetis; species Cynegetis impunctata. The sequence goes on from JARQZK010000117.1 coordinate 241,784, forward strand.
TGAAAACGTTTGGAATTTTTGTCAATTGTTTATCTCAACTGACTGGATATGCAATTCGAATAAAAAACTAAAATTAAACGCAAACAAGCGGTGCGCAGTGCGCACTAGAGACAACTCCCTCACGACTAAAAATCGTCCAATGTAAAAAGCGTGAATTTGGTCACGTAGGCCACTGAGCTGAAGAGACGATACGGTTCCCGTGTCGCTCCAGTGGCAATGGACGGCTGCAACTCGGCTAAAAACCGTGCCCGTGTTGTAATCGTACAATGTGGAATGCCCGCTACACACATAACGATATATCGTAACGATATAACTGTGCAGTCAATTTGCACAGTTTTATCGAACGTGTGTATGACAAATCTTTGCAGATAATTTCATCTGCACAGTTCATCGGTGGCAGTTGCATTTTCTATTCGATAAATCGTTGATACTTGCGTTTGCACAGTTTTATCGTTTCGTGTGGATACGACGCCGCGATCTATTCGACCGATCGCTCAATTTATGAAACAGTTTGCTGTGAGAGCATCACAAGTTTCTGGAATTATTTGACTGAGAGCCTGTGGTGATATTAGAGTAGAGAACTTCATGCATTCATATGAGCGACCTGTAGCTAAAAATCTCAGTGTTGCAGATAATCTCTCGTGAGGACTTATTGCTTCTCTCATTACAGTGTTCCTTTTCTGAATCAGCGGGGTGACTAAAGCCAAGAGGGTTAAGTACGTCTCCTCGTTCATTCTTAAATAGTTATGCCAATCTTTTGGTGCCAATTTCAACTCATTTAATAAATTTATATGAGAGTATGACTTCCGTTTTAGAAGCCAGTCCTTACACCACACATTACGTGATTTTTTTTTTCTTTAAGCATATCATCAAACCCAAAAATGCAAATGCATCTTCATCATCTTCCGTTATTGCCGATGACATGTTTCTCGCGCGAGCTTCTGTGTACAACTGACAATATCGACGCAGATATCTGTGCCGTGTAGAGGCACCAGGGCTATTCGATTTAACTGTGCAGTTTGAAATCGCAACGATATATCGTTATGTGTGTAGCGGGCATAACCGGCCATAATATATGGGAGTTTGGGAAGATAACAATAATATTCTATCATAAGAAGATTTAGATGAATCAGTATAATTTAGGATCGAAGTAAATGCAAACAATATTATTGAAAATGGAAATAATATTATTAAAGTACGAGTCTTCATACCATCAATATAATTTTTATTCACTAGTTTCACTTGTTACGATTATCAAGGCACTTGTTATGCTGTAATAAGCGAAACAAGTTGTGAGTAGAAACTATATAAGTGTTATGAAGACTCTTGTTTTTCATCAAATTGTTTCAATCTATTCAATACGAACATCAAAAAGTTGACTCATCATCCTAATATTCTTGATGAAAAGTTGTAACTGGAGTAAATTAAAAATAATTCAACTTATTGTTGGAAATTTGTTGCTATTTTAATCAATTAGTACGTGAGCCTAAAGGCACACAGAAATCACAGTGTTCTATTTATTGAAAAATCTCATCACTTTCTTCAGAAATGGCAATATTGGATGAAACACAAGTGATATCAATGACATAATTATTTGTTTTTTCCAAAATGATTCAAAACGTGAAATAGTAATTAAACCTTACATGTAATCAACAGTAGTTTCCTCCACATTCGCTTCCATTTTTTGCATAAATCTACCATGATGTTTTTCAGTGTGATTTTTTCATTGATTTTGAAGGCTATTTTTCACTTAACTATTCATTCAAATATGTGTCCAAAGGAGTATTTACTGATTATCGTTTCATATTACCTCATATTCCTGAGGCTATAGGAGAAGTCACTGAAGAAACTTCATTATGAAGACTTAAAAGAAGCCGTTTATACTGAAAAATATATTGAAACCTATCAACTGGATGAACGACTGAAAATATTGAAAGTTCCGATTCGCCCCCTCCTATAGTTTGTAGCTATATATACATACCATATAACCATTTCTAATTAAAAATTAATATTTAATCACAGATGGCATATCACATGGAAAATTTTCTTCGTGAGTCTTTGAACAGCAGCGTAACCAAATTAGTATTGACGAATATTTTATTCAGCAGCTACCTTGGCAAGGATATTTCAATAAATTTTTCATACAATCATTTTCAAAATCTTAAACCTAATATCAGTTAAATAAGCTTTTTCAATTGATTTCTCGTCCTATTACAATTTTCTCTGGAAATATCGTTTCCTGAATTTTAAGCTTAAAATAACATAAATTTAATTGTTTTTTCCACATGTGCATTCATTAATATTGCACTTCCTCACTCATACGTATGCTTTTTGAAGAATATTCAATGGAAATCACCTTCAATAGTATGAGTTTTGCATTTCAACTAGGGTTGCCATCCGTCCGGGTTTCCCCGGATTTGTCCTAGTTTAGGGGGCGTCCGGGCGCGGCTTTCAAAACATGTCCGGGTAAAACCCGGACAAATTTTGTCCGGGTGTGTGAAGCTTGAGTGTCAGTGACGGAGATGAGCTATTAAATGCAAACCAGTTGTGGCCGAATTTTTTCGAAACGTCTATATTCTAAACTGCTCAAAATTGCATAGTAATATTTTTGTATACCAGCTCACAATGCGAATGCAGAGTGAGTTTTTTCGTTAGGGTCGCAGTAATGAAAGAAGGAGAGAAACTTGCTGAATACACATACGCTTTCTTCTCTGATCAGAATAAAGTCTAATTTTAAAGACTTGAGTTGCTCCGACTTTTACAAATTCATGAAAAATAAACTGTGTATAATATATTTTTATTTTTATATGGCAAACAAGCAGTTTAAGATTTGAATAAATGAAAAAGAAAAAAAATTAAAATAGAAACGATGTTCTATTTTATTCAAAACAAAAATTTTTTCACGGGGTGTCCGGGGAAAAACAAAATTTCACAGAAATGTCCGGGGTGTTTGAAATTTTTGTCCGGCATCGGCAATTTAGGTGATGGCGACCCTAATTTCAACCAAATAAATATTACTTAATTGACGTTAAATTATGATACCAAAACATAAAATATAGAATGGTTCACCACTAATGACATTGGGACAGGTAAAATATTAAGTCATGAAAAAATAGAAAAAATATATGGCGAAGAAATAACGGTGTAGTATGAAGGTGTTATTTGCAATAAAGAGATGATAAAATCAGTATTATTTCCGTGAGTTAACGAAATTGCAGTGAATAATGTATAAAATATATTGTGCATGATTACTTGATGAGACTCAATTTTGTATACAGTTTTTATGAGTGTTTGAATATGTTTTGTAGCTGAGTACTGTTACATAAAATGAAAATATTAGCATAAGTATATATATGTATTTATATATATATATATATATATATATATATATATATATATATATATATATATATATATATATATATATATATATATATATATAAATATATATATATATATATATATATATATATATATATATATATATATATATATATATATATATATATATATATATATATATATATATATATATATATATATATATATATATATACTTATATATATATATATATATATATATATATATGTAATATATATATATATATATACTTATATATATATATATATATATATATATATATATATATTCTCTTCTATAGTATGACTGCTTTAATTATCATTCCTGAAATGTAAATGAACAAAATAATAATCTACTCCCATAAAGGCTTTGCCATAGCCTGGAATACATTTTCTCAAAGATACATAATACTGTGAAGTGACGTCTGTGCATTTATTCAGAATCTTAACCCCGACACATCATCCAAGACAGAACGCTTCCTCTCATTCAATCAAGCAGCCCATGAGATTCCTAGGTCGTTTCCTAAGAAATATCCTTGTTCGCAGCTAGTATATATTATACTAGCTGACCCGGCAAACTTTGTTCTGCCATAGAAATTACTACTATTACTTTTATTTATTTATCTTTCTATCTATTCATCTATCTGCCGATGTATCTCTATCTATCTATCTATCTATCTAGATAGTTATCTGTCTATCTAACTGTCTATCTATCATTCTATCTATCTATCTATACATCAAAAAAAATCTATCTGACCCGGCAAAAGTTGTTTAAATTATTAAAATTGTTATTAAAAAATATGGGTTGTTGATAAAAGCGTGAAAATTTAGAGTTGTATGAATTTTCTAATGCAAAATCAAAAAAATATATATATAATATAAATATATATATATATATATATGACTTAATTTTTTGCCTGTCCCAATGTCGTTAGTGGTGAACCAGCAAAATATTTCATGTTTTGGTAACATAATTTTATGTCAATTAAGTAATATTCATTTGGTTAAAATGCAAAACTAAAAAAATACATATGAATGAGGAAGTAAAACATTAATTAATGCACATGTGGAAAAAACTTAAAAATTTATGTTATTTTAGGCTTCAAATTTAGGAAACGATATTTCCAAAGAATATTGTAACAGGACAAGAAATCAATTGAAATAGCTTTTCTTAAATTAATTCTTAACATGTTTGAGAAATGAAACTCTGGGTTTAACGATTTTCACATATAATAAAACAACAACAGTTGCCCAACGCGTTTCGCTGACACTACAGCTTCTTCAGGTGCGAATTTTAAACTGAATTGATCCAACATCCACTAAAGTTAAACCACCCAATATCCCACAAAACTTGCAACGACTGCCCATGATGAACTGTATCAAAAGCCTTCACAAGGTCCAAGAAAACGGCTATCGATTTTTGTTCCCTCTCAAGACTTCGATATATTTTAGCCGTCAAGAACTCAGTAGTATTCTGCGTGGACAATTTTTTTGTAAGCCAAACTCTCTCAGATATTTCATGTGGCGCTTTTTCAAATATCCTTCCAGTCGATTTTTCAACACCTTTTCGAAAACCTTCGTTATTGAGCTTATCAGCGTGATAGGTCGATAATTCGATAATATATTCTTATCGCCACTTTTATATAACGGCTTTATGTTACCCACTTTAAATGCCCTAGGAACCTCACTCGATAGCATTATTTTGTTCAACAAGATGTGTTAAAGGGGCCGATATTTCTTTTGATATTTCCTTCAAGGACCACCTGCTCAGCTGTTGGTGTAAGAAAAAGTGAGTCCCTCACAGACAATCTCTCTATTGGTGTTCTTAGAGGTTTGCGAATACATTGTGCTAGTTTTTTTCCGACAGAAGAAAAGAAGTTATTAAACTCGTTAACACTATAAGTCTTGTCAGTAACCAAATCTCTATCAGAGCCAATAACCTTGCTTATTTCCGACATTTTGTTATGGTTTTCGTTATAGTTATTAACGTAACAAGGCCGATATGTAGCAAATAACGGATGAGGTTGGATATTGTATAACTAACCGAATCCGTTATTTGCGTATCGGCCGTGTGTCGTTAAAAATTTTTCGTAATCCCGTTGAAAGATTATATTTCGATTCCGAAGAAAGAAAAAACCCCATACCTCGCAATTCTAAAGAAAAATCCCAACGTCGTGCACTCTGTTGTCATGGAACAGTTTGACAGTTTTATAAACAACGTCAGTTTTTTGTGTTCTCAAGTTCGCTTTAACGACGACCATGGATGAAATTGAGGAACAAAATCAAATTCCTTTAGAAATATTGGGAGAATCATGTGCAGTGCAGCGAGTGTTGATTAACTGCCGAAAATAACTCAAGAGCGAAATCAAAAAGAAGCAGGAATGTAAAGGTGGTCAATGAAGATGTATTATTAGCCTATGCGAAATGAAAATCAGAGGTTTATTCTCTCAAATCGCTGTGGACCAAGATTTCAATGTTGTTATTGTAAGCAGAATGATGTTTTGAAATAAATATTTGAACAAGTGATTTCTTAACGGCCGCCGGCCGTTATGAAATTATAACGGCCGGCGGCCGTTAACACTGACTTTTCAATTGTCATCTGAATACCGTTAAATCAAAATAACAGTATGGGATTACGAAAACTGATTTAACGGCATTCCAAACTGCTCCGCTGTCAGATCCACAATTGTCGAATTTAAAAAAAAAATAGTTCTCCTTTGCTATCTTTATAAGTTGATGCATTCTATTTCTATATGATGTGTATTCTCTTCTCAATTATATGTTATTTTGGTTCAGCTTGTATACTCCAAACAATTCTCCCCTTTTTAATATTGAAGTAACAAGTCCCATAGTGATCCAAGTTTTTCTCTTTTTATTGGAACTTTTTATTTTGAATTTTTTTGTAAACCTTTTCATTTCTCCCTTTATACTATTGATTAAGCAATCTGTACATTTATTTATATCAAAGATTTCATAAAATCTACTCCAATCAAATTTATTTGGGATTCTGTTCATCAGCGTATAATCAGTAAAGTACTTATACCCGGGTTGGCCGTTATTAAGTTTCCTTTGATCTTCAAAGGGTATATGTATCTATCATGGTGGAATAATGATTCTCCAATGATTGTGTGAAATGAAGTTCCGCAAGATGAGAGTCCCTCAAAATATAGAAAGAGGTTATTTAAAAGGTTAACATTCACCATAAACTGATTCATGGATTTGTTTGTTATTAATCTTCACCAGAGTAGTCCTTCTTTTTTTTTTTGAAGCCTCCAGATGGTACAGTAATGCTGGACAGTCTCGATTATACGAATAGTGATCGTTTAGACAATGTTTCTCATCATGATACTCGAAACACAACGGAGAAACCAAATATTTCGTACAGTTTTTCTTCTTGTGGAAAAATTCTTGGCTGTTGAAACACCTTCGTATCATCAAATCCTCAATACAGGGTATCTCTTCCATCCAATGCATATCTGACGTTTTGAATTGAAACTTAACACAACGTAGTAAAACATGTTAACATTTCTATGTTAATACACTATTAAGCGTATGGACTATCGTGTAGTAGGAGGCAACGTTAACTTGCAGAATATCTCTGGAAATGAGATTTTTATTTGAATTTCTAGGTTCTTTCAAAATGAATTTATTTCCTTAATTTAAGAGAAACTGTATCACACAACACATTAATCTAGCGAATAACTTCCGTTGGCAGAGTCACAGCAGCACGTAGTAGAATCACGAATAACGTGAGGGTTATAACTTGAACTACCATTACTGAATTCAAGAATGAGACATCATTTTATAGCTTTTTTCTTGTTTACAGTTTGTTAACGTTTAGTTTATTTCAAACGAAAATGAATATGAATATAAATGTATACGTCAAAACAACTATCAGTGAAATAGTATTCGAAATATAAATTAACCGATTATGAAGATCGTAAGTGTTACCTTCTTCTAAAGGTAAGATAAAATAAACAGGTTATTATTTATCAGGATCACATAAGAACGGACGAATTATAAATGAATTTAACATGAAGTACCTACATGAAGGATTTTTCAGGTTGATAGACAAACCCTTGTCTTTCGTGATCATGCAAGATATTTAGCTAGTTAGTCGCGTCTAAGAAGCCGTGAAACTAGGCAAACTTCGAAAGTCCTCAGAAACAGCTCCGATTTTGATAAATTTTTTCTTAAATCTCTATTTTTTTATATTATTGAAAATCAGAAATCTTTCAGAGGGGGGAAATAATTATTTTTATTGTTCAAACAATACCTTTGTATGTAATTTATATAAGAAAATAAGTTTTCAGCTTCATTATTTTTCTATTATATATTATTTCTTATTAAATAATAGAATAATCTATTATTTATGATTAAATAATATAATACAATAATTCATTATTAAATAAAAGAATAATTGAGCTTCGTTTTCTTCATTGACTCTAAAAAAATAACACTACACAAGTAATTTTGTCAATTTCTGTTTTTATTTGAAAAAAAGAACATTTAATTTTTACAATTAATTTGCCTATTGAAAACTTAATCTTCATCAGGTGGTGGATGATTATCACTTCCACTGTATATAATGCAGGTGGGTGAAAAATGTAATCCACTTTTTCCGCAGCCACACGCTGAACCGCATCCTGTTTTGCAAGAGCAAAATATAAATTTTAAAACGTTCTTCGGTACAGCGGGTTGTGTCCTTGTAATTGGTTTTAAGTAATGATTTATTTGCCAACCCCAATCTTCGAGAGATATTGAAGCATTATTTTTCCATTGTTGAACTTGAAGGTAAACTCTTTTAATATGTTTTTTTGCTGCATCCTCTGATGGATCTACTGAGCTGAGTACGATCTTGTCCTTTGAAGCTTATGTTAAAAAACCCCTGTATCGCAGTTAAATCGAGCTTTTGGCAATTATAGCACCATACATGGTGATAATACAATAAATACCATCATGAAAGAGTATTTCTTCACGTTGTTCTTGAACCATTCAGCTGCTGCACGTAATTTCTGATAACTATTGAAAACTGATAAAACTATTTTTCCTTTATTATAAAAAGCAGTTGTTGTATCACATCCAGTGAACGCATTAATGAAAAAGGGATGATTTTTGGTAATATTCGGATATTTCATTTACATGGTTTCTGTAGAGTAAACTCATTCTAAGACATTATTTTTGACTGGTTTCAAGAGAAATATTTCTTTATGATCAGTTGCTAAAGCCATCAATATCACTAACACATCAATGTCCACTATCAAGAGCTGAGTGTACAATTAATCGATCTGCATCACTTACTGCTTGACTTTGGTTGTATTAAGAGGCATGTCTTCTTCAAAAAAATAATCGTTGGTACCATAGTTATTACATAAATATCTGATATACTGAAAAATATCAATAAACTTTGTATTTTTTCCCATTTCAATCTGTGAAGTAACATACCACTATCGATAATGTAAAAAAAAATCGTAACATCATTAGCACCAGTTTCACATTGTTCAAAAATATGAGCAAGAGGCCTCGGTAGCCCAGCGATAAGGTGTATCGCTTTTAAACCGAGGATCGTGGGTTCGAGTCCCACCTTCCTCTTGGGTGTTGTGTATATATGAAATTAAGTGGTTCTAAAAATTTAATCTGTTGGGTAATGACCTAGATTCAAGCCCGTTGGCCGTTAGCCGGTAGGTCCCTTGGGTTAAAAAAAAAATATTGTATAGCGTTGATTTTGTCGTTTTCCTTAGTCCAACAATTTTGTCAAAGAAAACCTCGCAAAAACTAATTTTTTTATATAAATGATAAATTATTTCCCCCCTCTACAAGATTTCTTATTTCAAATATCATTAAAAAACAAAAATTTTAAAAGAAACTTATTCAAAATCGGAGCTGTTTTTGAGAACTTCAAAAGTACCCAAAATCCAAAAAGGAATCTACGAATAAAAACAAGGATAGCCATTTAATATTTAATATATATCCTAACATAAAGAAATTCTTATCTCCTCACACAATAATGGTAATTAATAAACACATTGTAAATCACAGAAATTAAAAAAGACACAATCAATACGAAAGAAAGCTGTTTCGAACTTATTATATCTCATCAGTATACTACACCTGTGAAATGAATTCTGAAATTTCGCTTCGGCTGTGCTACACTATATATATATATATATATCTATATATATATATATATATATATATTATATATATATATAATATATAGATATATATATATATATATATAAACAAAAGCAAAATTATCGGTCTAGCCCGCATATGTCGAAGCAGCCGTTGACACGTGTTTCGGACTCATTGGTCCTCATCAGAACGCGCGTAGCCAAGTATGCGATGGGAAACACCTGAGAAATGAAACAGCAACAACAAGCAGAAGTCCTTTGCTTCGGAAGACAATCACACATGTTTGTGGTACATTGTTCGATCTCTCCGGTCTTGCAGAGATTGGTGCCTAACTATGACCACGGGAGGCGATTTAATACGCCATCCCGCGAGATCCTGGACCAGTGGACACATAACACTACATAAGAGGAGATTTATCGCGGGGAAAATATTATATATAAACAAAAAGCAAAATTATACGGTTCTAGCCCGCATATGTCGAAGCAGCCGTTGACACGTGTTTCGGACTCATTGGTCCTCATTCAGAACGGCGTAGCCAAGTATGCGATGGAAAACCTGGAAATGAAACAGCAACAACAAGCAGAATCCTTTGCTTCGGAAGACAATCACACATTTGTGGTACATTGGTTCGATCCTCTCCGGTTTGGGAGATTGGTCTAACTATGACCACGGAGGCGATTAATGCCATCTCGCGAGATCCTGGACCGTGGAAACTACAAAGAGGAGATTTATCGCGGGGAAATATTATATAAAACAAAAGCAAAATTATCAAATGTACCACAAATGTGTGATTGTCTTCCGAAGCAAAGGTTTCTGCTTATATATATATATATTTATAAATATATATATATATATATATATATATATAAAATTATTTATTTCAATTGTTGTTGCCTGTGAAATATTTTTAACTTTTTGATAATATTAGCAATAACAGGCTTGGTGAATCTCAAAGAACTCGATTTTATTAAAAAGTTGACGTTTCGCCACGACATTCGTGGCTTTATCAAAACTTTTGAAAAATTGAAATTTCTTTGACATTTATTGATTTGAAAAAATTTGTTTGATTAATAAAGACTACTATGTTTCATCAAAATTTTTCGGCTGTGGCCGTTCTCTGTTACTTATTACGTGCTATTCAGTCCAGTATTAACATTCAAATCTGTTATTATTAGATGGTAAGGGAAACCACAGAAACCTTTACCCACGTAATGTTCGAAATAGGTTCAAATTATTTTGATTTTGAAAAGTCAAAGAATAGGGTACTATTTATCTTTTTTTCAAAAATTTTTCATTACGGCTGTGGCCGTCTTCAGTTGTTAATTACGTGCTATTTAGTCTAATATCAATAGATAGGTCCGTTGATATTAGATGGGAAGGGAACCACAGAAACCTAAACTTTCAAGTAATGCCTTTTTAAAGACAACAATCAAATATTTTAAATCTATTTTGTACATTACGTGGGTGAAGGTTTCTGTGTTTCTGTGGTTCCCTTCCCATCTAATATCAACAGACCTATCTATTGATATTGGACTAAATAGCACGTAATTAATAACTGAAGACGGCCACAGCCGTAATGAAAAATTTTTGAAAAAAAGATAAATAGTACCCTATTCTTTGACTTTTCAAAATCAAAATAGTGTATTCCTTGTATAATGTTGTAATATTTATATAATTTAATTTCAATCCATTGTACTCATGATCAAGTCACTAATTCAAAGTGACAATATATTGAGTTAACGAGAATGTAAGAGTTTCAATTTTCCCTACAGACCGCCTTCCGATAATTGTATAATAATAATAATAATATATATATATATATATATATATATATATATTTATATATATATATATATATATTTTAT
>JARQZK010000118.1:0-72500 GCA_030704885.1 Cynegetis impunctata
GTTCTGGATGGAGGGTTGATTGTTAAATCGATAGGAATCAGTCCCCAACTATTATCTCACGAGCTAAAAATCTTTCCTTGGCCTTGAACTTAGATCAAAGAGAAATTATACATAGAAAATATTGAACTTTTTTTTCAAGAAAAATGGAGCTCTTCGTAGTTCTTCTTTTCATACGAATAACTTAAAATTCGATAAATTGTGACTGAACTAAGTTGTCAAATTAAAATGTAAACTAGTTTATTAATTAAAATGAACAATATCAAATATCACTTACCAGTATTTTCAACACTATATACATCAATTCGTGGACAACCTGGCTGATTCGATCCGCCATTAGGATAAAAGTCAATTGTTCCGTAAGGCTGGAGGAGTCCTAAATTTCCACCATCCGTATGAATTACATGGACAGTTTCTGCATCGTTTCGGTTTAATTTTTTATCATCAGGTCGTGAAACGAATAATATTCCAGATGGATCTAGTGCAATAATCTTAGGCAGTTTCACGTGATTCTTCTCAGTGTAATATTTTCCAGCAAAACCGCATATATGTGCACCTAATGAGAAGCCGATAAGCACAATATTGCTCAAGGGTACTTGAAGATCCACAGTCAATCTACTTATGACGTCAGCAATATGCTTTCCTGTAAATTTTGTATAAGTTAAAGAGCTTCTTAGAGAAATAACATTGTTCATTTAATCGTTGGATACAGATAAGTTCACAATTTTTCAACATTTTCACAGATTTTCTTTACAGAAATGACAGAATTCGTTCAAATGTAAGATCTCCTGAATTGATTTTTAATACTGAAAAGTGAGTGTCTTCTTTTTTGTATGGCATAACAAATATTCTATTCTAATGTTATTGCTATTCTAGTCTAGGAAAATAAGGGGTTCTCACTAGCAATTAGTGTTGAAGATTTATATTTCTGGATTGGAGTTTTCAAAAAAAATTCTATGTGAGTTTACAGACATTCACCTCAATACACTGTTGACTTTCAATACAGTACACTTGGCGAACGTAGATAAACGATACGCCCCCTACCGGTGTCGAATATTACTAACGTATGGGCGATAGATTGCTTTGTTTACATCTGTTTACGTATATTTTATATGAGAAGTTGTTGAGTTTTAATTGTGTTTAGTTTTGTTTGGGATCGTTTAAAAACGTTCAGAAGAGATGAATCACTATTGTTTTGTATCATTTTGTTCATCCTGGGCAAAAAAACCCGAATATAGCTTTCATACCTTTCCAAAAGCTGGACAATTCTAAGTTGTATTCCAAACAAACTTGGGAAACAAGGAAATGATGGACAGAAGAAAGGTGTGGATTCATAACTTGAAGATTGTAAAAGTTTCTGAACATAAGAAAGTTGTTCTTTACAGTATACTGAGAATAATTATTGTCCCTGCAGTAAGTTTGTGGATTTTTCCATATAGAATTATACCAACTGATGATAAGCAATTTTCATCTAACCGAAAACGTAGAGTTTTTGAAGTCCAATGCTATTCCATCAGAAAATCTTCCACTTTCATCCGAATCTGAACCTGGGCCATCATCCAGAGATTCTAAATAATTGTATTTTCTTTCATGTTGCAACCAGAGATACTATTAAAATAATAATAATAAATAATATTTATTTGCACAACCAAAATAACAGTTTATCATAACAACAAGAATATGAAATAAAACTTGATTCTATAGCTAGGTAAAAACTAAAATATTCAATTATATAACCAGGAAAACAGAGATTCTATAAAAAAAATACACTCTCAGAAGTCCACCGTACTTTCAGGAGAGCTGTTATACGCCAGGAAAATTCAAAGTGTAATAACTCATTACGTTCAAACCATTCAAGCAAAGTATTCAAGTTAATTCTTCTTTTATTTCATGTTGTTTCTTCCAGTTTTGCTGATAAGTACTTAGTTTTGTCCATTATACTCAAAACCTCTTCAGTTGGTAATGAAAGTAGACATGTCAGAGATGTTTTCTTGAAACTTTTGAAAGTTTTTTTACTTTTTAAATAAATAGGTGTTCTATCATACAGCCTTTTCATGATGAATACATAGTTCCTCTAACCAATTAATTTATTCGTCCTCTCCTTTATTTTATTATTGATTTTCATGTTCAATGATAAAAACTAAGTGTAAATTTCAACTTGATGTAGGTAGGTTATCTACTGTTGATCAGAGATAATATTGTCCTCAATCGAAACACAACGAACCACTGGAAAATACGAATTCCAAAAAACACAAATTATGAAGCTAAAAGTTCGAAAACTCAAAATGAAATGAACGTAAATACCATTACCAAACAATGTAAACAAACTGTTAATGGCCCATAGAGTATTACCGATATTAGCCGTTCCGGCGCTACAATCTTAATTTCAGACACCAATAGTCTATTATTTCCGAGGATAATACGACTAAAAAGAGGACACTCACCAACGCTTTCGGTACTGTAAACTGCGTATGCATACTTTTGGTTTGCAAGACCTTCCCAATCAACTTGGACAACCCTAGCATCGGGGTGCTTCAGCAACACCTTTTCAGTCAGTTCCATCACCCAGGGTGCTTTTGAACTCTCTCTGCTGCCATGCACTATAAAGAATGTTCTACCGAACCATCCACCAAGGCTTAAAGGGTTCAAAGGATTAACAATGGTTGGTTCCGCAATATTTTGTAAAGTAAAAAGGTAAAACTTTAGATCTTCCAGCTTTGCAGGTGTACCAACTGCTTCGTGATAGTTCGAAATCGCTCCACCTATTGATATGCCGGCTGCATCTTCTACTTGCGATGCTATTCCAGTGAAAACAGAAGTTATATCTCCAAGAAAACCTATAATTATTCATGATTAGTATAATTTTAGAAATTCAGATAATAATTCACAGATTTTCTATGAAGAAGTTCATAGTTAATTAATTAAATATAAATGAACAAGGCACTTCGTGTTGAGATTCAAACAGAATAAAATAGGGCTTGAAATAACCGTTCACGTTTTTTATATTAGACAGGAGAGAGCATGAAACGTCAATTTGATGCAATAGAAACACCACTGATTTATCTAAACATTGTATGAAATCAACCACGTTATAGACTCTTAACAAAACCAGTGCCGGATTAGCCACGTAGCAAGAGTAGCAAATGCTACGGGCCCCGCGAATTCGGGGGGGCCGCGCTCAATTGTAGGTATATGTTCAATAATACCTACCACGGGTGTCAAAATCTACAACAATAATTTAAAATTTTACCACATTTCTGAAAATTGAACGCTGGCCGCACAAGTTATGTGTTTGTACTTCTTGCACTGCACTACACGCAAGTTTGTAGCACTGCAAAACTAACAAGGGAATTCCCTGATATTGTCATCTATCGAGCTAGTCGTAAAACTTGAACAAATATGATTCTATTGACTATCAAACTATTAGAATTTGATGTACTTTAGATGTTAGTCTAGCATTGTAATTTAGTTGCATCAGATTATATTCCACCATATTATTGTAACACCAACACTTGTGACCCCCTGGCGGATGAAAAAGAGTTTCACTTTAGAGATGGAAAAAGATAACTCGATTAACTATTTGGATTTGAAAATAACAAAAGTAGATAACAAACATAATTTTTCAATTTTTCGCAAACCATCGCACACTGATAGCGTCATACATAGTACTTCCCTACATCCATTCCAACACAAAATGGCAGCTTTCAATAGTATGGTACATCGTTTAGTAAATATTCCACTTTCAAATGCCAATTTTAACATCGAGAAAAATATAATTAAACAAATTGCCGTAAATAATAATTATGATCCCAATATATAGATAATATGATAGATAAAAAGTTTTTCAAAAATGCGATTAACCAGGTGTACCCCCTTACTAAAAATAATATCAAATACAACAGCCTCACTTTCATCGGAAATTCAAGTAAAAAACTTAAATCTCTCTTACCTAAGCACAACATTAACATTGCTTATCGTACCGGTAATAATTTAGGAAACCATATAAAAAATAATAAATCCAAAGTTCATAAAGATAATAAATCAGGAGTTTATAAAATTAATTGTGGCGATTGTGATAAGTTTTACATTGGTAGAACTTTCAGAAGTTTTCAAACTAGAATTTCAGAACACAAACGTAGCTTTGTTAATCAGAAGTCGGATTCACATTATGCAAACCATTTAATCCAAGAAAATCACACATTCAATTTCGATTTTAAAATATTAAATACTGAAAGTAAGGGAATTAAACTTAATTTTTTAGAATCATTACAGATAAATAAATACAAGCATTCCGGTCTCTTATTGAATAGCCAAATCGATCATACTTCAAGCCCCCTTCTTAATCTTTTCAAAATTACCGAACTACCTGACTAGCAGTTCAGAATTGGTTTTTCCTTTTCTAATAATTACTTGTAACCATCTTTGTATTTACCCCTTCTACATAATTTGTCATTTCTTGTTTTCGATATAACAGAGAATCATAGTTAGTTTGCCATTAGCATCTGAAGAAGGTGAAGTTCCACCGAAACGTGCGTCATGCGTTATTTCTTATAATAAATGTGTAAATTGTTATTTTTAACTATTGTTTTAATATGTTTATTAATTTACACCAAGTATCGGCCCAATCAATCCAAAATTTGAAAAAGAGTGGCCAAAGTTTCTTGTCAGTTCTTATAGCTCAACCCCAATCAGCTAACTGACCGTAGGCAAATTGGCTCAAATAGCTCTTTCACAAGTATCATGAATGTCATTTACTTACATGAATATAAATTTGAATTTGATTGTGCGTATGTAGCTTTGAACTATTTTATTACCGAAGTTAAAAAAAAAGCCAACCAGGTTGATTTGTGGTTGTAATAAAAAAAATATAGAAAGTTTTTTCAAAAACTGGTATCATTACACGCACACAGATATATACGACTTCCTACATAGCCGCTCCGGGTTGTCACGGACATTTTCGGTTTTATTCTGTAATCTGATTTTAATACCATAAACTTGAGAACCTAAAGCAAACCAAGGGCCTTTTGGCCGAATTTGATACAGGCCCCGCGCTGGCTTAATCCGGAAGTGAACAAAACAAGATGTTTATATCATAGAAGAAGAAGAAGAAGAAGAATAAAGACAAACGCTTTGACCTGGTGTAAACTTCAGAAATGCCCTTTTGTGAACGAACAAGAGGTTTTAAAAGTTTCCTAGCTACTAGAATTGATACTATAATTGAGCCTGTTGTGTGTTCTATTTTAGTTTTGATAATTGTTGCATAACTCGAAACTATTTTAACATATAATATATTTGTGAAACTAAACGAATTGTTTTGTTTTTTATATTTATATTCAATCATGTTTCATCAAGTGATAAGCGAAACTTACAATAACAATGTTAGTATCTCATTAGATAATTAGCTAGACGTCTATCCAATTCCAGTTTCAGAACAACTTTACTAAACACAAGATCAAATCGTAAACTGGTTGAAAAAATATATGTTATTAAGTGTCTGTTTTACTAGCACTTTATTTATTTCTTGAGATTATAACATGTTATCATCAGTATATAACCGTTGAAATATTTTGTTTAAAATGAAAATGTGCTTCTTTTAAAAATATCATCACTAAGTGTATGAATATATTCTAAAAAAAGGCGTGAGCAGCAGAGCTCCATCATCACTAAGGTCGCATTTTTTGCGCAAAATGCATCGCGTCAAGATACGGATAGAATTATATTTTGAAAAATCTCGCTTAACTAGCAAACCGAACTGAAAAAAAGAAAATAATT
This sequence comes from Cynegetis impunctata, assembly GCA_030704885.1. Taxonomy (NCBI): domain Eukaryota; kingdom Metazoa; phylum Arthropoda; class Insecta; order Coleoptera; family Coccinellidae; genus Cynegetis; species Cynegetis impunctata. The sequence goes on from JARQZK010000118.1 coordinate 5,770, forward strand.
TATTTTATAAACAAAATATTTGCGAAGTGCATCGTGCAAATTTCAACACGTTTATTGTGAAAAAACTTCGCGAAGTGCATCGCGTACTGATGGTAGATCGAGATGCAATTCGAAAAGAATAGTCACCACGAAATGCAACGCGTTCCAGGAAAAGAGTTGAAACCAAAAAAGGATTTTGAGTCAACATAAACTCAATGTACGTAGCAAATTTCAACCCTTTAACTCAATCTTCGAAAGCTGTGGAGTTTTTTCAAACACCACGAAAAAAGAAATATCTACGTAAATTTGGCGGCGGTTGAAAACATCTAGCCAAATTTTGATAGTTTCGTTCTGCAACGAAAACAACCCAAATACCAGATTTCAGCTCATTTGACCCGACCGCAGGAGATGCCAATATGTACCGGAAAAAAAAATAGATATATATATATATATATATATATATATATATATATATATATATATTTCTATATATATATAAATATATATATATATATTTATATATATATATATATCTATATATATATATAATATATATATATATAGATATATAGTATTCATTCGAATTGTTGTTGCCTGTGATCTATTTTTAATCTCTTGATAATTATTAGCAATAACAGGCTGGTTGAATCTTAAAAAACTCGATTTTATTAAAAAGTTGACGTTTCACTACGACATTCGTAGTTTTTCATTTATTGATTTGAAAAAATTTGAATAGACAAAGACTACTTAGTCTCGCTAAAATTTTTTTCCGAATGTGGTTGTTCTTTGTTATATATTACGTGCTATTCAGTCTAACATCAACATTCAAAATTGTTATCATTAGATGGTAAGATTCAACCAGCCTGTTATTGCTAATAATTATCAAGAGATTAAAAATAGATCACAGGCAACAACAATTCGAATAAATAATTAAATATTGCAAGCTGAAAATATGGCAATGATCCCAAACTTAAGCTGAGAGTTTCAAACATTGTTCTAGATTGTGAGTACCTTTTTAAAAGATTAGAAATTCTAAATAAAAATTTCATTAAAAACGGCTACTTCCATATAAACGGGCTATACCGATAATTTTGCTCTACTTATTTAATATTTTCCCGCGACTAATTTCTTTATTATTGTTTATTTACTCGTTCTGAGATCTCGCGGATGGCATTAATCGCCTCCGTGGCAGAGTTTGACGAAATCTCCCAAACCGGAGAGTTCAAACAATAGTCCACAAAGGTGTGATTGTCTTCCGTAGCAGAGGTTTTTATTTGTTGTACTATTTTCATCTCCAAATTTTCAATCCAATGCTTTGCTACGCCGTTCTGATGAGGACCAAAGAGTCCGAAACACGTGTCAACGGCTGCTTCCATATAAACGTTCTATACCGATAATTCTGCTCTACTTTTTTAATATTTTCCTGCGACTAATTTCTTTGTTGTTAGATAAATAGTACCCCATTATTCTTATTTTCGAACATTACGTAGGTAAAGGTTTCTGTGGTTTCCCTTACCATCTAATGATAACAATTTTGAATGTTGATATTAGACTGAATAGCACGTAATATATAACAAAGAACAACCACATTCGGAAAAATTTTGTAGCGAGACTAAGTAGTCTTTGTCTATTCAAATTTTTTCAAATCAATAAATGTCAAAGAAATTTCAATTTTTTCAAAAGTTTTGAAAAACTACGAATGTCGTAGTGAAACGTCAACTTTTTAATAAAATCGAGTTTTTTAAGATTCAACCAGCCTGTTATTGCTAATAATTATCAAGAGATTATATATATATATATATATATATATATATATATATATATATATATATATATATATATATTAGGCATGAAAAATATTTCGAAAATCGTGGTCTAGAAGGTCTAAAACGGATAGAAAAACTAGTCCCGCACCTGACTGCTTTCCTTCGATACACTGCAATAGTAGGTATTTTATGGGACAATAGGACTAAAGATTTTATCATTTGAAATGATGAGGCCGTTACTCGATGAACATCAATTTTTAACATGTTTGAGGAATGAAAATCGTTAAACTCAGAGTTTCATCATCAGTTAAATCATAAACACTTATAAATAATTTTTGTATGTTTACATCCACTCAACTTCAAAGTTAATCTTACCTCCATTTACTGTTTTCTTTTCTAAAAGAACAAGAACTACAACAATCCACAAGAATTTCATTTTGGAACTGATCATCAGTTCAGGCAAGTTCGTTAACAATTGGCTTTTAATGATTGAATGATTATGTCTACCTGCTATGAATATATAAGTATAGGTATATAGATATTTAATTATTTATATGTTCATTTCCTAAAACGGCAAAATAATCTACAAAATGAATCCCTCATCGTATAATATTTCGAAATTTGAAAAAACATCGTCTTTCAATCAATATCGTATTAGGAATAGATAAAAATTTTATGTGATAGCTTCAGTGGCGCCGACTCCATGGGGCATGAGAGGGCCCAGGCCCCTCATAAATTCGATTAGGGAGAGGCGGAGCCCCCCCAATAATTTGAGAAAATTATTAGTCACATTATGCTTTGTAAAATCACAAAATTATGTTTGTATTTCTTATTTTAATCCTTTAATAATTTGGAGCAATATTCAAAATATTTATAAAATAGAGAACTAAATAAATACACAATGTTGAATTTTCAGTTTCGAAATATTAGTACTAGTTTAGTACTGTATTACTATATTATATACCTACTTCAGTTCTGTATCAGTTATTTTCAAATACTTGAATATTTTTATATTTATTATTTTGTAATACTTAAATATTTTCAAAGCATTAACTTTGAGATGTTGTTTATATATATATATATATATATATTTCTATATATTTATATATATATATATATTTATATTTATATTAATATATATATATAAAAATATATATATATATATATATAAATATATATATATATATATATATATATATATCCTCGACACAACCTGAGCCTTGTGCAGAATGGGATAAGGTATAAGAGTCGATGAAACTCTTTAATAAGTTACAAAGACACCAATTAACATCTGACTTTCACCAGTTTCGAAAATTGAATTATAATCTACTGATAAGATGTGAACCATACAACATAACAGAGTTCATTGAACGTAGTAGTAGAATATGATAGTTTTGTAAGATTTATTTGGACGTGGTTTTACTGTTTTTGCTGTTTTACTCTCTTTAACATCTTTGTAAAAACTTTTATTATATAATCTATTTTTTTCCTTGTGCTCTATTTTGACTTACTCATCTTCTATATATATATATATATATATATATATATATATACTATATATATATATATATATATATATATATATATATATATATATATATATATATATATATATATATATATATATATATATATATATAAATATATATATATATATATATAAAGTATAAACTTTAAAATAAAAACACTTGGCTTATGTTTCACAATATAAAAAATATTTAGATAATGTATTTAGCAGTAATAAAAATTCGACATGTTTCGAGCTATGAACTCATTATCAAGACTGACTACAGGAGAGTATTGCATCGTAATTTATAAAACAGACAAAAGCAAAGGTGATACCTGAAAATCAATTTGTTCGTTTACAAGGGGTAATTGACTATTATGGGCGGAACTTATTTCGAGAATTTCTAGAAGGTCAAGACGTTTACCCTTGTTACCTGAATGTAACAATTTGGTTTTGTTGAAATCCAGGAAGTGATTGAATTTTATACAATGTTCAGAGAAGCCAGTGGTATTTTTGTTTTGTAAAATTGATTTTTTATGTTCTTCAACACGAATATATATATTCCTTCCTGTCTGTCCAATATAGAAAGCAGGGCATTCGTCGCAAAATATTTTGTAGATACCACTGTTTTCTCCGATGTTAGATTTTTCTTTATTATTGACCAAGAATGAATATAGAAGATAATATACAAACAAGAAGACGGATTGCCCATGGGATCACCGTTATCGCCTTTGTTGAGTGAAATTTTCATGAATAACTTAGAAGAAAAAATTTTCAATATTGATAATAATTTAATTACTAACGTTTTATTATGGAGACGTTATGTAGATGATATTTTTTGTATTTGGACCGGTACAGATAGGCAGTTAGATAATTTCCTTAAATATATAAATACTTTCTACAACTCGATTCAATTTACAAAAGAAGTAGAAAACGAAAACGGTACCTTGAATTTCTTAGACGTTCAGATTGCTAGGAATTTGAATTCTCTTACTTTCAACATTTATAGAAAACCAACCTTCACAGATACTTTAATTCACAGCGACAGTAACCAACACTTTAAAATAAAACTCAGTGCTTTTCATTCGTTCATACATAGGTTGTTCACGATTCCATTATCGGAAACAAATTTTCAAACTGAAGTTAATACAATTAAATTATTAGCCATCAATAACGGTTACAATGAAAGTCTTATCGACAAGCTCATTGGGAAAAAAACGAAGAAAGTATCTGTTGCATTCAATATACCCCACGCAAAACTATTAATGAAGAACAAAAAATACTTCCCAATAAATTATGTGCCTAATTTGAGTAGCAAAATTTGTAACAGACTATCGAAAAATAACGTTTTAAAACAATTTGTACAAATAAAAGAAACTTGAAGTCATTCTTGGTCAATAATAAAGAAAAATCTAACATCGGAGAAAACAGTGGTATTTACAAAATATTTTGCGACGAATGCCCTGCTTTCTATATTGGACAGACAGGAAGGAATATAAATATTCGTGTTGAAGAACATAAAAAGTCAATTTTACAAAACAAAAAATACCACTGGCTTCTCTGAACATTGTATAAAATTCAATCACTTCCTTGATTTCAACAAAACCAAATTGTTACATTCAGGTAACAAGGGTAAACGTCTTGACCTTCTCGAAATTCTCGAAATAAAGTTTCCGCCCATAATAGTCAATTACCCCTTGTAAACGAACAAATTGATTTTCAGGTATCACCTTTGCTTTTGTCTGTTTTATAAATTACGATGCAATACTCTCCTGTAGTTCAGTCTTGATAATGAGTTCATAGCTCGAAAACATGTCGACTTTTTATTACTGCTAAATACAGTATCTAAATATTTTTTATATTGTGAAACATAAGCCAAGTGTTTTTATTTTAAAGTTTATACTTTATTCTTTATGATGTTTTCACCAAGTGATGTGCGAGAATTCAATCTCAGATATATATATATAATATATATATATATATATATATATATATATATATATATATATATATATATTTATATATATATTTATATATGTATATATGTATATATATATATATATATATATATATATATATATATATGTATATATGTATATATATATATATATATATATATATATATAGATATATATATATATAAATATATATATATATATATATATATATATATATATATATATATATATATATATATATATATATATATATATATATATATATATATATATATATATATATATATATATATATATATATGCATATTAACCTATTCATATTATTTCAAATAGTAAATTTTTTTTTTGTGCCTGCAGATATGTCACATAAAGGGACGAAGTAATATACATTATTAATAATATAGGTATTCACAGATTCAACTATCATCGAAGAAAATCTACAACTTTTAATTCTTATAATCGGTCGAATCAAGTACTCGGTGATTGTGAGGACTCAGTAGTGTTTAGCTGAGTAGTTTCCAATATGTTCTTCTGATCGGTCTCATTTTGGTTACCCTTCATATCTGGAAGTGGCTCACTGTAGATTGGTTCTGATCCAGTATACAAATAAAATGAGCCCTCAGCTGTAGTTTCTAAGTCTCCCATGTCAACAACTTCATTGGAACATTTGTTATTTTTAAAATCATCGTAGTTGTTACATTTCCTGCTCGGAAAAGATCCAGTAATATTAATTGCCTCTGTGAAATAGTCCCAAGCTCGACTATGATCACAAGTCACTGAAATTAGATAATAAAAATTTTTATTAAACTCTTTGTTTTCTATGGAATTTTGTGAGAATTTTTCGAATTATATAAAGAAATGAAATATTATGTAGGGTCTTTAACCGTCAGATGGCCGAAATAACGAAGAAGGGCGCAGATGGGGTCTCATTCCGATCCGCAGAGCGAATCACGAGAATCCAGCATTCAAAGTTCGACGTTTCGCCGATTCGAGTTAAAATCACGCGATTTGATACGAATAAGAATCAAGTTCTCATCGGGGTTCGTGAGAGGATCTATATGTTCGAGAATCTGTAATATGGGCTATTGAGCCGCGAAAATTATTATTCTATATCATTAATATCTGATGCATCTTATTCGATATAGGCCAGTCAGTTTAGATAAACAATTGACAATAATTCCAAAAGTTTTCAAGCTTTAATGTAGGGTTGAGAAAGAGATAAAAACAAACTATGAAATTTTGCAACCTTTTCCGAAGTCCGGAACATTGTTGAAATTGCAGTAACATTGAATTTTGCCTTATGCTTGTGAAAAACATTCCAGAAATTCTGCAAACTTGGAGTAGTATTAAATATATTATTTCATATCACGTATCAAATTTGCAACCAATTTGAGGGTACAGAACATTTTTTTTAATTCAAAATTAACGTTTTTCTTTGATAAACTGATCAAAAAAATTCCAAAAGACCTGCAAACTTGCCAGATACTTCGGCAAAATATACCGAACAGTTGTATAAATTTGCAACCTTTAACGTTGAAAGGAACATGCTTTTTTATCATTTTTTTAATTCGTGGTCCTTATTTCGGGCAAGATGGTCTCGAAATAATTACAAAAGTTTTGAAACTTGGTTGCACATTCAGAAAATATCTATTTTGATGCATTTGCAACCTTGTACGCCGTCCGGAACTTTATGCAATTTGCAAAAATATGATTTTTGGATTTTTATATTTTTGTAAATTGCATAATGTTCCGGACCGCGTACAAGGTTGCAAATTTGCAAATGCATCAGAATAGATGTTTCCTAAATTTGCGACCAAGATTCAAAACTTTTGTAATTATTTCGAGACCATCTTGCTTGAAAAAATTACCACGAATCAAAAAAAATATTAATAAACATGTTCCGGTCAACGTAAGAGGTTGCAAATTTATACCGGGTAAAACCCGGACAAATTTTGTGTCCGGGTGTGTGAAGCTAGAGTGACGAAGATGAGCTATTAAACGCAAACCAGTTGTGGCCGAATTTTTTTGAAACATCTATATTCTGAACTGCTCAAAATTGCATAGAAATATGTTTGTATGCCAGCTCACAATGCGAATGTAGAGTGAGTTTTTTCGCTAGGGTCGCAGCAATGGAGGAAGGAGAGAAACTTGCTAATTACACATACGCTTTCTTTTCTGATCAAATTAGAGTCTAATTTAAAGACTTGAGTTGCGACTTTTACAAATTCATGATGAAAAATAAAGACATTTTGGGAAAAATTGGCGGGTCTGAAAAATTCCAAGATAAGTTGAATTAGTAAAAAGAACTTGATCTCGTTAAAATTAAAACTTGTTACTTACTTTTGATTTATAGTTAATAAATAATTTAGACTTTTGGGTACCTAACTTATCTAACCTAACTAGATGAACTATCCTATAATTTCCTATTACAATGTAGAATGTAGTCTATTTGATTTTTGATCTACCAAAAATTATCGTCATGAGTTGTTTTTTATTTGATGATACCAAAAACAAGAGAAAACTGTAAACTGTGTATAATAGAATTTTATTTGTTTTTTGTTGTTCTGTCTATATGGCAAACAAGCGGTTTAAAGTTTGAATAAATGAAAAAATTTAAATATAAACGATGTTTTATTTTATTCAAAAAAAAATTTTTTATGGGGTGTCCGGGGAAAAACAAAATTTCACAGAAAAGTCCGGGGTTTTCAAAATTTTTGTCCGGCATCGGCAATGTAGGTGGTGGCAACCCTAATGTTGACCAAAGTTCAAAAACTTTTGGAATTATTGTTAAATTTTCGATTTTCAATGTCTAAACTAACTGGCCTAATATATAATAATTATTTAAGTACCAAGTGCGTTATATCGGGATGAATGTTGCCCGATGGGCGTAAGGATCTAGTAACGCACGTGGTGCATACAAGATTTTAATTTTCACGAAAAATTTATTTTATTATAACGAAAAAGCGATTTTGAAATCGGTTCATTGCTCGTATCCATTTTCCTTTTCATAGTAGGCATGTCATTTGTTCATATTTTGACGTTTGTGAATATTTTTGTCATCATATCTAGTGAATATCATTGCTGGTTTCTTCGTATAGTCTTATAAAAATAATAGAAATGAAAATGAATTTACCCAAGAATATCATAGAAAATGCAGCCAAAGCTGCGAATAATTCATTGCCGGAGAAATCCAGAGTCGTATACGATAAGGATTATGAAGTATTTAATGAATGAAAGTTGCTTCATTTCTCCTCGTAAAATTAGCGGGCGTTATGCTCTAGGGCATAATGAGTGTGTTTATAGCAGCCGTATCCAAGGTGAAATAAACATATAATATACAAGTGAAAAATAAAGATATATGCATCTATGTCAATAGAGGTCATCCCGATCATACACTAAACTACTTTATTTTCGAAGTATATTATATATTTGTCTAGATTGTGCAGATCTTCATTAAAATCGTTTTTTAAGGAAAAGTAATCTCACCTGGTTCGGTGTATGTTGAAATATTACCAATATCTATAGCCCAGCAACCAGGCTGGTCGTCTCCACCATTTGGATAGAAGTCAATAGTCCCTATGGTTGTTGGGAAACCCAACTTATCTGCGTCAGTATGTACAGCCATGACAACATCTGCGTCCTTTTTATTCAATCTCCTAGAATTGGGCCTCAGAATGAATAGTGGTCCGGCGGGGTCTAGGGCAATGATTCTTGGAAGTTTAGTGCCCGACATTTTTTTGAATGTTTTTGCAGCCCATCCACATATTTGCGCACCTAGGGAATGGCCGATCAAGACGAAGTTTTCAGTTGGTACTTGATATTCGGTAGTTAACTTGTTGATTAATATGCCAACAAAATTTCCTAGAAAAAATTTACAATTTCCTAGTTTTACAACAAAATCATCATATAGAAATGGAAATTTCAGATAATCGAATTTAATTATACAACGTGATTCATATTATTCAATATTGTAAATAAAACTTCACAGTTTTTGATTTTTACTATATTTTGTTAACAGGACGATTGTTTGGCCAAACACAGTGGCTTCTTCAGATGTATATTACATACTGACTTTTACGACGAGAACGTCATTCATATTATTCAATATTGTAAATAAAACTTCACAGTTTTTGATTTTTACTATATTTTGTTAACAGGACGATTGTTTGGCCAAACACAGTGGCTTCTTCAGATGTATATTACATACTGACTTTTACGACGAGAAGATGAAGTAAGAGAATATACAAATTTTCAATATTACATCTAGAAAAGATTTAACAACGGTGAATTATTCATATCTAATTGGTCATTCAACAAATTATTGGCTTTGTTTTCATACTATTGATTTCAAGAGCTTGTAATGAATTGAGTTTATAGCCTTTCTTTTCTATATGTAATATTTCAAATTCACAATTAAAAATATGATTATGTGTAACGTGTAAATTCTCCACTTAACTGCCGCCACTGAATTCTACACTGAAATACCGTGATTCACGCTATCATACGATACGTCACTTTTGTTTCCTCTATGATTAATGACTTGCGTACATTTGCGTACTTGCGGGAATATCGAGATAGCGTCGTATGTGCACGTATAGCATCACTCTCTTTTGCCAAATAGTTGTTGAATATACCACATCGTTAAGTGTTAAGAGTTATAGTCAATATCTATTGAACGACTATTCAATATATTAAAATTTTTAAGTATCTGTGGCGTCTGATAGACGGTAAGTTATGAGAAGAAATATAATTATTTCGTATAAATGCATTATCTTGAAAATCTGAATTGATTCCTTGTTTCATTTTTCTGCCATTTCATTTTTTTCATTTATCTATATTAAATTATTTCAATATTGAAATAATCTTCTTACATTTCTTAATTTAAAATATTTTTAATTTATTTGCTTATTTCATTCTCTCAATTTGACACAAGATTTTTGTAGGCTAACGATGGCAAATTTCACGTGGTCATATCTTATGTTCAGTTTAATGTTGGAACATATACTGTCTTTCTTAGCATCTTTGCTTGAGATAAATCTAAATGTTAATTTCAATTAGCCATCGATACCCTACAGATATTCTTGGAAAATATTAAGTTTGAGATGTTATGTTGATTTGCCCCGAATTATTTTGGTCACCTTGGCTGGAGTTTAAAAATCACTTTGTCTGGGGCTAACATTCACCTTGGCTGGAGTTTAAAAATCACCTTGTCTGGGGCTAACATTCACCTTGGCTGGAGTTTAAAAGATTACCTTGGCTGGAGTTTAAAAACCACCTCATCTGGAGCTAAAAAACACCTTGTCTGGAGCTAACATTCACCTTGTCTGGAGCTAAAATTCACCTTGGCTGGAACATTTAACTAAAGCTACTATAAACCCACAGCTAGAGCTACCAAGAAACTAGGGACAAAGATAAGGCAAAAATCAAGAGTGCAATCCACCTAGGATAGAATCTAAAACGTTTAAATGAAAAAAAACAGATAAGTCTCATTCCATGTAATAAGAAAGTAGTAAATACCTTCATTTTATCTTGTTGTTATTACTGCAAACAAACTAGAACCCATATATGTTTAACCAATCTCCCAGCTAGCTCGGGCATAAATATATCTCAAAAGGCAGAGTGGTTACATATGTTCCAGGAGATTATGTTCTAATATTCGATAAAAGAAGTTACGACAAGGAAAAATTAGATTCCACTTATGCATCACATATCCTAGAACATAATCATATTTTTAATAGTGATTTTGAAATATTACATATAGAAAAGAATTGTTATAAACTCAATTAATTAGAAGCCCTTGAAATCAATATTATGAAACAATCCAATAATTTGTTAACTGTAGATGTAATATTGAATATTTGTGCCTGTTGTTTTTCCTATGTCATTAACAGTTTGTTCTTTCTACCTGCTTAGTGATGACGTTTAGGTTTTTCCCATTCTTATTGTATATTCCCTTCCTTCATCTTTCAATATTCTTGTTGTAAAAGTTAGTATGAATTATACATCTGATCTGGAGAAGCCACTGTGTTTGGCGAAACAATTGTCATGTTAACACAATATAGTGAATATCGAAAACTGTGAAGTTTTATTTACAATATTATACTGGATTTTCCCTATCAATTTGTTATTATTATTCAAATTAATCACAAAAAATAAAGGAATCTAAGTTAGTGCAAAATGAATAATAATTAAGTTTGATATTCGGAAAATGTTTTCATCCATGCAAATATTGTGTTCAAAAAGAGATAAGAGAGCTATGCATTGATAATTTTCAATCGGTCATAAATATTCGCATATTTTTTTTATCAGAATTTTACGCATTACTGTTTTATTCGGGCCTTATGAACTCACATACTGCAAAATGAATTATAGTCAAGGTCATATTTACCATTAGGTACACAAGGCACGGGCCAAGGTATAAAATTTTTGAAAATAGAAAAAAAAATTTTAATTTTAAAACTTTTGTAGCATGAAATAAAAGAAAAATTTCAAGATTCAGATAGATTGAACAGAAATCTAAAGCTACGGTTTCACCGAAGGAACATTTTGTCGCTAAATGTTTCTCCTTGTTGCCATAGGTAGAAACTTATGGCAACATACGTAAATTTTTTGTTTCCACTGTAGCAACTAAAATTGTCAATAGTTGCATATTGTTTAGTAGAAACAATCAACATTTGTTGCCGAAACATAAATCACTAGTTTAAGGAACATTTAGGAACATTTACGAAAACAAGCAACAGCAACAAAAATGTTCCTCAATCTTCCTCCGGTGGAACTGTAGATTGAGAATACTGAAAATCTAAATAAATATAAATATAATATAAATAAAAATAAATTTACAAAATTTATTTCTTATAAAACCAATTATTTAATCCCCAATGGTGATTATTCCCTGGCGCGGGATCATTTTGGCATTATTTCTTTGTTTTATCGTAGAATTATTTCGGATGTGCTTTTCCTGTACAAGATCGTTAACAGTTTGATAAGCAACCCCGCTGTTCTCGCGCATATCTTTATAAATGTTCCCCAGAGGTCTCTAAGGGCTAGTGAGTTGTTTCACCTACCGCTAAGAAATACTTATTCGGCACAGAATTCGCCCCTCTGCCGTATAAATCGTTCTAGCAATAAAATACAGAATAATATTGATTTTTTCTCAATGTCCCTTTCTGGGATAAAAAGTGCATTGAAGAGGCACAGGGGTGACTTCTGAATTCTGATTTTTAATATCTAATTCATGTTAATTTTAGTAATACTTACTGCTCTTTTTTTTTTTTGGTGTAATTTCTTAATTATTAGAGTAATATGCTTTATAATTTTTGGATACTCTGTGGGTATCTTTGTACCTGTCTGTATCCCCATGTTCGCAATAAATGAATAAATAAATAAAATAAATTTCGAAGAAACTTATGAAAAGTTCTCAGAAGCCAAGCAACGCAGAAAGATTAGATAATTTCAACTTTTCGAATAACCATGAATGCAACGATAGAATAATTTTTCTTCTTATTATGTTGTTTATGTTTATTGAACATGTAACTCATAACAGAAAAATTACATTCCACTTGAATATAACTGTATTCAAAAATAAAATTGCACACTTCATTTTTGATATTTTTACCTTCAAAATATTTGTATACAAACAAAATTTCAACTACTTGGACACTGAGGAACTCAAATTTAAGATACCTTATACAAAACCATGTTTATTCAAATTGTATATGAAATATTATGGAGGTCTAAGATTTCTATTCGCAGTTAAAATATATATTTCAATATTCAAATAGTTATTTCATCATGAAAACATGAAAAAATATAAATATTTTGCGGATGAGGATGATCAGATGTTGAATTTAGGTCTTCTAAGTGTTCAGAAGCTCCATATGACTAACCGAGCTGCAGGAGTGATTACGCTTGCTGGCTAGAATTCCGAACGTTCCAGGTTTAAACCCCGCATTCGACTGGTCTGCCATGAGTTTTTCTCAGAGGTTTCCTCATGTCGTATGTAAGTCACTGCTTGTAAACTTACAAAGACGAAGGCTGGGCCATACTGGGCCAATATTCATCCTCTAGACCCCACTTAGCCTCCTCTCTTCAATAAATCTTCTGGCCTCATCCATTCTTGATGCACTTGTTCATATAAGTGTATCCTCTTTTATGGCTAAAGGAGTTTATCCTCATACCTCAAGCAGCCCGCATCCTTCCCTTCGAGACCAGACCACCGAGGAATCAGCATCGCCCTGGGAAAGCGGTGAATTCGACGGCAAGCGACTGAAGACTGAAAACGACGAGAGTGAAAAGGACATCGATGGACAGTGATGTTAGTCCATTAGACACGAAGTAACTCGGACCGCTAGTATGACGCAGCGCCCAACAGAGGACGGCACGGTGGGATGGAAGCGGACCGTCAGGTTCGAAGACGAATGATGCTCATTGCAGACGACGAGAGAGAAGATGGATATTGGATCACGATGTCGGAGTAATGGCCATTGCAGACGATGAGTGTGAAAATGGATGTTGGAACTCGTGGTCGGTGTGATGAGCATTGTTCAAGATCGAACCAACCTGGGATGAAGCGAACATACTTCCAGTCGACAGAGAATGCCACTGGCAGTCGTCAGGTAGGTTTACTTGATTTCAAAATTAATGCGACGCGACGCAGCGATATATACACTTGGGTCTTGAAATATAGACACAAGGAAGGGAACAGGTTCTAGTGCTGACCGCAGCACGAGAGTCCTAATCTAAGTGTGAGAACTGGAGGTTTAGTAGGCTTAATGCCCGGAAACCGAAAGAAGCAGAAGGTGTTTTTTAGTGGGTAGGCAATGTTGATATATATTTATATATATATATATATATATATATATTATATATATATATATATATATATATATATATATATATATATATATATATATATATATATATATATATATATATATATTATATATATAATCAAATATTGAATCCCACACAGGCCGGGTTCGCAACCGGTATCGCTTTTGAAGTTTTCACCTCGATAAAAAAATTATCCTTCCCACATGCTTGAAAAAGGAATGAAATAAGTGAAATTTCCTTTTTTATATGCCTAAATGCGGCCCTGAATGTAATGCTCAATTTTTTGCATAATTGATTATGAATAAAAGTGAACTGAATAATGAATATTGAAAATATTTTTCAAATGCATCTTCAATGTTGATAAGTTAATATTTAACATTCTATAAATAATGAAAAATGCGATGCGCCATGAATAATTCATACTTTTTTCCATATGTTGTTGATTTGCGGTAATCGAGATCTGAAGGTAAACATGCACATATGTTTTTCGAAAAATGTTTTAAATTGTTTCAAAAAAGTGAAGGTTACCTCCAGATAAGTTCACGTATTCAATAACACAACTGGGCCATGACTTGATATACTGAAAAAAGCTTGTGATAATATCAAATCAGTCGCTAATTATAACGAATAGTATTAACATAATAATTTTGAATATTGGTGATATAAATTAAAATATTTGTTTTGTAGGAAACATGATTCATGCTTGTTGTATCTTTCATAAATATTATGGAGTTGCCATTTCTACCTCTATGAATTATCAATAAAACGAGGATCTTTAATTTCTGATTTAAATGTATATACAGGTATATATATATATATATATATATATATATATATATATATATATAAATATTTATATATATAACATATATATAAATATATATATATATATATATACCTGTATATACATTTAAATCAGACATCAAAAATCCTAGTATTATTGATAATTCATAGAGGTAGAAATGGCAACTCCATAATATTTATGAAAGATACAACAAGCATGATTCATGTTTCCTACAAATCAAATATTTTAATTTATATCACCAATATTCAATATTATTATATTAATACTATTCGTATAGATATATATATATATATATATATATATATATATATATATATATATATATATATATATATACAGGGCGTTCCAACGAAAACTTGACCCCCCCTGTAAGTCAGAAAGGGACGTGTGATCAACATGTCAATTTTTATTTCTAGGGGAACTAATTCTAATATAGAAATCATATCCGAAACTTCATCCCCATGCGGTCAGCAACTACCCCTCATATTTTTTTCAATGGCATGGGGGGGGCGAGTGATATATCATTTGAAAGGTCTTTTGTCCCTCAACCACCTCTGTATTTTTTTCGGAATTGGTTCATTTGTTATTGAGAAATTAAATGTTGAACGTTTCATTTAAGAAAAAACAGAAAATTCGCTGTCGTTTATTTTACTGAGGAAATTAACAACAAATAGTATCAATGGAAACAACTCTACTAATTCTACAAATCTAGAAGGGCTGCCACAGAGAATTGTTCGGGAATGCCGATTGCTGACTCCGGACATCTTTTATAATGTAAGGAACACGTTCGAAAGTAGACTGTATTATTGTATGGAAGTAAGTGGAGGTCGTTTTGAATAATTTATCCGTTGATTTTGTTTCCATTGATACTATTTTTTGTTGATTTCCTCAATAAAATAAACGACAGCGAATTTTCCGTTTTTCTTAAATAAAACGTTCAACATTTAATTTATCAATAACAAATGAACCAATTCAGAAAAAAATCACAGAGGTGATAGTGGGACAAAAGACCTTTCAAATGATGTATCACTCGACCCCCCATGCCATTGAAGAAAATTTGGGGTGTAGTTGCTGACCGCAAGGGGGTGAAGTTTCGGGTATGATTTTCATATCAGAATTAGTCCTCTTAGAAATAAAAATTGACGTGTTCTTTGAAATTTTCGATCACACGTCCGTTTCTGACTTACAGAGGAGGTCAAGTTTTTCGTTGGAACGCCCTGTATATATATATATATATATATATATATATATATATTATCAATATATATATATTATATATATATATATATATATATATATATATATATATATATATATATATATATATATATATATATATATATATATAAATTTCAGCATCTCTATCAATCAGGACACATGAGATGAAATTTGATATATGGGGTTATTCCTGTGGCAGAACAAAACCATCAAAAATCTGTCTCAAAACTTGAAGAAAGAGAATCGTTGAGAAGTGCATAAGCGGGTTTATGGAGCTCCCAAGCGCCTTCCGAATTCAGATAAGAATTTGTATGTAGAAAAACACAAAACCACAAATTTTTTTTGGATAGATTTAGCAATTTGATTTAGAATCAAGTTTCACTAGAACAATTCAACATTTAAACAACATTATCCAACCATCAATATTCGAGATACAAGGATTTGTAACTGATTCTAAATCGAATTAATAGATTTAGCACAAAAAAAATGTGGAACAACCACATTTTTTTTCAGTAGATTTACCGAAAAAAAAATGTGGTTGTTCCACATTTTTGTACAGAAACATTAGGGCGAAACACTCTCGTCCCAACTTCAACATCTCAATTCCAAGACTAAACACTTTCTCTGAACAGCCTCCAAGTCGACCACAGAATTATTGTACAGTGAAGACCAGATTACAGAGGCATATTCTAGTTTACCACGAATAAAAGAATAGTAGGTATATAACGTTTTCATCTTCCGAAGGTTAGTTTCAGTTTCTGAAAAAATAACCCAGCGTTCTAGAGGCAGATGTCGTGATCCGACTCATTTGTTCTGAAAAGGATAGTCTAAACCAACCCCTAGATCCTTGAAATAAACGCATCTATCTAGAATCTGACCATCCAATACAATGCGGAGTAAAAAGCGATAGAACTTTGCATTAACTGACATTAAGTTATAGTCCGTTGTTGGAAAATCACAAATTGACTGTATCCAAAGACACTTGTAATCTGGCACAATTATGACGATCATTAATTACAGCAAATATTTTCAAATTATCAACAAAAAGCAGATTGATACAATCAAGTTCTAGAGACAGATCATTAATGTATATAAGAAATATAAAGGGCCTAAATTGGACCCCTGAGGCACACCGGATGATAGAGTGCAGATTCACTTCATCAATAAAAATATTCGTAGATTATCGAGCTTATATAACTAAAAATATAGACTATTCTAACTTTACTACTTTAAAATCTTTTAAAAATTAGGTAGCCTCCTCACCTGCACTTTCCGTGTCGAATGCAGAAAAAGCATAATTATCACTGGCTGGTCCATCCCAATTTACTTGTACTAAGAAGGTATCCGGATTTGCTCTTGTTAAAATCTCGGACATGTCATAGTACCATGAAGAGTTCATGCTTGCTTGCCATCCATGGATTAGAAAGTAAATTTTACCCTTTGTTTTCGATATATCTTCGGGCTTATAAAAATCGATTTTGGTAGGATTGTCGAGATTGTTGGCAGTAACTAGATAAAAAGTGAGCTGTTTGAGATTTACAGGGGTTCCAACTACTTCACTGACGCCATCGACGAAACCCTTCACAACATCGAACGCTCCCTTATTAGTTTTCTTAAGCAAAGAATTTGTACCCTTGATTATTTTTTTGTCAACTTTTATAGCTTTATGTGTAGCATTACCTACGACATCTTCTACTTTTTCAACTACAGACGTCGCTGTTTTATTAGCTGACTCTACTACACTATGCACATCAGCTTCAACCTCTTTAGTAACAGACGTTGCTGTTTTGTTTGCTTCCTCAACTACATTTTCAAAAGCATTAGTAATATTTTTTAGATTAAAACCATCTGAAATAAAAAATTAAAATTTAGTTCTCTTAATATACCTCTTTCTTTCATATTTTGATTCCATAAATGTAAAGAAAAAAAAATCTCAGCAGATGCTCTTCCGAAAATAATTTAAAAATTTTTTTATAATTATTTCGTGCATTTGTGATTATATTTTGTTTATATCTGTGAAACTAATATTTCTTCTCAACCTCAGAAATTGTAAAATATTATTTTATCTTTATTGAAGAATATTATTAGCAACTATTTTCTTTTAAACTAAATTTTTAAACTAGTAAGCTTGGCAGATCGAAGAAAAATAGCAGATTTTATTTTCTTACAAAAAATAAGTCAGTGCCTAGCATTCTACAAAGCATTTCGTTTACTGTTCTAGATCCGCGGTTGCGATTACAAAATTCGTTTTATGTTCCCTTCAGGAGAACTAACAGTGCACAAAATTCCCCGCTTTGTAGGATGTTACAGACTGGAAATGCTTTTGGTTTAGAGATTGACATATTTTCTACTTCAGGACCGTTAACTAAAAAAACCATGAAACGTAAATTTTTGGAATAGGGATTTATCTTATCTTATCTTATCTTTTGTAAAATTGTATAAAATTGTATAAAAAACAAATTATAAATTTTAATTTCTAAGTCAATTACATACTTTATTTATCTTTTTGATTGTAATTTAGCGAATACTGTTTTGAGCAACACAGCCTGTTTGTATTCCTTGTTGTTAAATAAAATAAATAAATAAATAAACTATTTTTTTCTGTTTATTTTATTGTATTATGGGTGGTATAGATACATAATTTTTGACAATTTCTTTTATGTGATAATTTTCTTATTTTTCAAGTAGTTTGGGGTCCATATGAAGTTTTAAACATCTCCAAGAACAATAATAACGACAAAAAAAGACTATCTTATTTGTTAAATAATTTTATGATTCGCTAAAGCAACTCTATATGATTCCGTATTGTGTACCCTATTTTGTCACACGTCCATACTTATTGTGGTTGTCGCAATGAATTTAAATTTCCTATAAGATGCCAACTATACTCGAGTTAACTTGCAAAACGAAACTAAGCACTACTGACCAAGTGGCCGACGTGTGTCATACAAATTTCGTGTTCTCTTGGAATAATCAAGTTTACTCGATTATAAATCAAAGCAACTATTTATGTACTTTATTCATCACATACAATAAAGTTACAGGGCTGCAAATATGTAGGATGAAGATATGTAGGCAATAATTTACAGAGGTGAAATTATAGTTCTTAGAGCTTATAGCTTCTTAGAACTTATTTCATGAACTACTTCTTTGGCAAAAAACGCAACTTACTCTCGTTAGTAAAATCATTCTTTTGGTGAAGTAGATTATTATATGCTTAAAAAATAAAATGCGACAAAAATTAACCTCAATTTATACAACCAGCCAGAATTATCTTATTATTTTTCCATAAATTGAATATATAAACTTCCTAAGTAAGTTCAAATATTCATTAGTTCTTAACTTGATAAATTTTTTGCATTACTTCACAAAAAAAAAACAAAAAGTAATATATTTATCTTCATTTCGAAATTGTCAATGGTTGGACTCAGAAGAATATCTAGCTATAAGTATTTCGGTTGAAGTTATCAATCTTGCACACACTTTTATATTTTATTAATTTCACTTTATCACTTACAGGAATTATGCGTAAAAACACAACACATTAACCAAACAACGACTTGCATTATGTGATCACTTTAAAGTAGGTCGAAAAGAACTGAATATCAAATTGATTATCTAACATGTTTATGAGTTCTCTGCTTTCATTGAATTAATTATCAATAAAGATTATTGGTTGTTTATTATTTTAAACATTAAAAAATACTTATCACACGACTCACAGTTAATCCACAATACCTAACCTTCTCTCTCAGTAGGTATATGTTTATTATAAAGCAAACAAAATAACAACACTCCTTCAAGAAGCAACGAAATATCCTAAATTATATATACATATACATATATATATATATATATATATATATATATATATATATATATATATATATATATAATATTTTTTGATAATTTTGTAACTGACCTAATTTTATTAATTAAATAATATTTTACTGGTATGAGGTTCATATTAAACTGAGGTTTATTAAAAATATAACACTTTTTACATGTATAACGCGTTTCGGGCCGTCCAGCCATTCTCAAATACAAACATATATATTCTATATGTTTGTATTTGAGAATGGCTGGACGGCCGAAACGCGTTATACATGTAAAAAGTGTTATATTTTTAATAAACCTCAGTTTAATATGACCTCATACCAGTAAAATATTTATTAATATATATATATATATATATATATATATATATATATTTATATATATATATAATATATATATATATATATATATATATATATATATATATATATATATATATATATATATATATATATATATATATATATATATATATATATATATAATTTATATATATATATATTTATATGTATATATATATATATATATATATAAATATATAATATATATATATATTATATATATTATATATATAATATATATAATAAAGTATAACTTTAAAATAAAACACTTGGCTTATGTTTCACAATATAAAAAATATTTAGATACTGTATTTAGCAGTAACGAAAATTCGACATGTTTCGAGTTATGAAATCATTATCAAGACTGACTACAGGAGAGTATTGCATCCTAATTTATAAAACAGACAAAAGCAAAGGTGATACCTGAAAATCAATTTGTTCGTTTACAAGGGGTAATTGACTATTATGGGCGGGACTTATTTCGAGAATTTCGAGAAGGTCAAGGCGTTTTCCTTTGTTACCTGAATGTAACAATTTGGTTTTGTTGAAATCCAGGAAGTGATTGAATTTTATACAATACAATATATTTCGTTACTGCTAAATACAGTATCTAAATATTTTTTATATTGTGAAACATAAGCAAAGTGTTTTTATTTCAAAGTTTATACTTTATTCTTTATGATGTTTCACCAAGTGATGATTTATATATATATATATATATATGTATATATATATATATATATATATATATATATATATATATATATATATATATATATGTATGTATATAGAAATTAAATTTTTTACTAGTAGTAGTAATTGAATTACTGATATTTCGAATGCTATCTTGGGCAATTCAATGATAGTGGATTTATTTTGAAGGCTCTATATTTCGTCTCACATTAAGAGCCTTCAGGAGCAAACCAAATGTGTAAAAATTTGCAAAACAACGGTTTAGAGAAGTAAAAAAAATACTCACTAAACTGAGACACTTTGTATGACGTTCTCAACTGAATGTGTCGTAATTTCGAAAGTATCTTCTCTAAACCTTTGTTTAGCAATTTTTCAAATTTTTAGAATGCTCCTAAGAATATGTCTCACATGTGAGACGAATCATAGAGCCTCAAAAATAGATGGACCATCGTCAAATTGTCCAGAAAATGTTCGAAATACCCTCAATTGAAATATATTTATATATATATATATATATATATATATATATATATATATATATATATATATATATAAATATAAATAAATATATATATATATATATATATATATATATATATATATATATATATATAAATATATATATATATATATATATTTAAAATGTATCCATTTCAGACATAGGGGAAGGGTGGGCATAATGGCCACTGCGGGCAAAGTTGCCACTTGAAGTTTTTTCCCTGTATAGTGCTGCAGCCTCGGGGCAATAGTCTCAACTACTCGCCCGGCAGCCGTTGTTATTGTGTTGTAGTTTGGTGCCGCTCAGACGCAAGCTCACCGAGATATCGCAAATTTTCCACTTTTTCGACCCTCTGATGTTAGGTAAGTGCATCACATGTTTCGCTTTAGTTTATTGTAGGCCTAGGTGAAGTGAATTGTACATCAATCGTGAAAAACAACATGTTTCTAGCTTTGAATTCATATGTCTCAACAGTAGATACTATAACAAGTTGTACGTGAAATATTGTATTTAGAAAATACTAGTGCTAGAGGGCAAAGTGGCCACAGCCGTGTCCACTTTGCCCGCAATGTATGTTGCATAGAACTTGAGGGCTTCCATTTGCCACATTTGATCCGTGTATTCCCAGCACTTCATCAGCTGGTGCCCTAGAAAGAACTTCAAATTTGAACAGTCCAATAAACAAGAAGTCCACTTCATTTGCTGTAACTCCACGTGAAATTGTTCCTGTACCCAACATCAATAGGATTATCAAAAGAGAAACTAAGCGGAAGAAAGGAACAGCAGCAGTTCTAACATCCAGTCCATATAAGGCCACTCTCATGGCAATTAAGAAAGAAAAAGAAGATAAGGAATATGGAAATCAAAAAGAAACAGCAGCCTCCTAAGAAAAGGGTTGCCAAAATTATAAATAATGGATAACGCGTATTGTTTAAGAGAAAGAATGACGATTTCTATGATGATTATGATGAAGGCAACGTCAGCGACGTCGATTGTTTACTCTGTGGTGATTTTTACTCGAAAACTAAGGACAACGAAGGCTGGATTAGATGTTCTGGGTTCCTCAAATGGGCTCACGAAGCCTGCACAGGAGCCAAAGAAGAGGACGATGAGTTTATTTGTGATTTATGTGAATACCAGTGATTCCATAGTTTCACATACTTTCATTAATGCCTATTTTTGTTTAAAACCCTAATACAATCGTTTTGAGTTGTGAAACTAAATGCGTTTTATTTTTTCCATACAACCTAAATCCATTTAGGCAGTGGCCACTTTGCCCTACCTAGTGGCCCAAAGTGGCCACTTTGACAGCTTTTGGTAAAGTCAAAATTTTGTACAAATGAGTTCAAAAATCTAGTTGTTTTTTATTTTTGAATTAGGCCTAAGTAACCATACTCAATGTTGAAGGGATTTCCAAAATGTTTCAAAAGAGTTTAGGGGTGGAAAATAATAGATGTTCCTTAGGGTGGCCACTATGCCCACCCCTCCCCTACGTCCATCTTCAGCGCTAATAATAAACCAATTGTTTATCACATTCGCTGAAAATTGATCGGTTTCAACAACGGATATAATTAACTGACAAGACTGATAAACAAAGAATAAATACAGAAAATGCAGGTTTTCATCGGTAGATTGTCGCAGATTACTGAATATTCTAAATAGCGATGCCGTGTAGGCAGGTTTATCCATTTGAATATTCAGAAAGTTGCTTGGTTAATTACCAGATAATACTTAATGAATTTCTAGACTTTCAAAATAATATAATGTTAATGATTTTCAGCCGAATGAAGAAATTAATTCATCAGATATCGAAGAACTGGTAGTTTCTATTCATGCAGTCGGTTGCTATACTGGAACTATATTGTTGCTCATATTAGGTAACTATGGAAACGTCTGTTGAGCTAAATAAAAAGTATAGCATTCGAAACAACAAATCAGTTTTAAAACTTAGGACCGATTGGATTTATATTTTCAGTTTAGTTATTTTTTCGGCTTTATTCGAACATATTATTAAATGTTGTAAATTAAAAGTTTTCATTTATGAGATTTTCAATGGATGTAACTAAATTTTATCTTTATTCCTACTCCGAGTTGAATCTAGAAAATTGATTTAGTTGTCATATTCTAGTTCGAGTTCAATGTATGAATGAATATATATATATCACTTATATTCAGCTTTAAAATTAATCTAAAATATAAGTATTCATTATTAAAAGTTTTTAGAACGAAGGAAAGAATAAGTCAACG
The DNA here is from genome assembly GCA_030704885.1 of Cynegetis impunctata. NCBI lineage: Eukaryota > Metazoa > Arthropoda > Insecta > Coleoptera > Coccinellidae > Cynegetis > Cynegetis impunctata. The sequence continues at coordinate 29,452 of JARQZK010000118.1, forward strand.
TCAAAAGAAAAATTAGAATTATTAATTAACTACTAATAATTCGAACAACCTTTTATTTAAATCATCAAAATTTTTTTTTAGTTTTTTATCCCATGTGTCAACTTCATCTCCTTAAGAATTTCTTTTTTGATTTTTTTTTCATGCTAAAGTGGTCTACTGAATTTCTTCTTTGAGTTCGTGTCAAAATAAAATGAACCGTTAGCTTTAGTGTTCAAATCTCCCAGCATAACTACTTCTCCATTACATTTTTTATCCACAAAATGTTTGTAACATTTTTTTGCAGGAAAAGAATCGGTATCATTAACAGCTTCGATAAAATACTCCAAAGATCGGCTATGGCCACAAATCACTGAAAATGAAAAAAATTTCAGTTATTCTTATATCTATTAGAAAAATAACAAATATGAATATTGATTCAATTTTAGACAATCTACAAATACATACAATTAATTACAAAATTTTGAATTCATTCATTATGAAGATAAAACTAAACAATGAATAAGTAGTAAAATATTAAAATAAATAGACTGGTTTCGTCAAAAGTGTGACTTTGTGGTAGGTATGCAAAATGACTTTATTAACATAACAAACATAGAGTAACATAGATATAGATTATATGGTTGTAAGAAGAATAACATAGACATAGTTTAATATACACATAGAGTAATATGAACAAAGAATAAGTGACTTGAAATACAAACGAACATGAGGAAATTTTTGCACATATATACCTATCCATCAGGGGCGTAGCTACCGCCGTATCAGCCGTATCAATGATACGGGGCCCCCGGTCTACAGGGGCCCCTAACGTACCTACAGAGTTTTCACTTCAGAAATGAGAAAAGTCAAAAAAGGCAATTTTTTTCCTGGGTTAAGCGTGCTCCCATCGTACATCGGTTATTGTGGGATTTCCCCGTTTAAGTCATTCCCTTAAAACGGGGGGAACTCGCATTAACCGATGTACAATGACAAACCACGGAGAGCAATTATATTCAAGTGTTTTATTTCATCCCGGTTCAAGCGTTATTATTATTACATTGTAATACAATACAATCTTGTTCTTCTGATTATTTGGAGGTAATAACAGCATGCTTTTTATTCTTGACCTTACCAGTTACAACCGCAACAGCTAAAAGAAGTTTTTCGAAATTGAAACTGATAAAAAATTACCTAAAGACTTCGATGGGACAGAAACGGCTATCAGACTTGTCACTAATGTCTATAGAGGCAGAAATGTTAGAAAAACTGAAATCGTCTTCAGTTATAGATGATTTACCTAATGAATCAATTTGCCGAAAAAAAGCAAGAAAATTTTATATTTAATTTGAATTGTTTCCTAGCTCACTTTCTAGAAGGAATTGATAACTTATGGTCAATAAACATTTATTTTAATGTAACGTAAGCATTTTTGTTTTTTTCTTGTGAGAAATCCTTAATTTGGGCCCCGCAACTAATTTTGATACAGGGCCCCTCCAAGGCACGCTACGCCACTGCTATCCATACACAAAATATGCACATACACAAATATATAAAACTTCGTATCAGGTGTTCAAAAGCGAATCAAGGAAATTCACTAGAGAAATAATTATCCTTTACATACCTTATAATTTCCCTGATTCGCCGTTAAACATCTGATTAATTTTGTAGTTTTAGATATGTCAACTTCACTCTGTGTGTATATTACTCTATATCTATGTTTTTCTAGATTTATATTCTTCTTACGTCCATATCATTTATTCCTATATTACTCTATGTTTGTCGTATTAATACAGTGATTCTGTAGGTAAACCACAATTTCAGTACAAGATGAAGTTACAGTATAGACCTTTTCATCACTTATAATTTTTTGTGCGCATGCGTCAGTATCCGCCATCTTTTTCGTACTGTTTATGTAAACAATCATGGCAAAATACCATGTAACGATTAAAATCAACAAATAAGAAATAAATAATATCCGTTAAGAAAAACTAACCACAAAATAAAACAATAAGTATCTTAATTTAAAAATACATACTGTAAGTCCACTATAATTTTCTTATTTGTACGGAAACGAATAAAAAAACGGTGTTGTTATGAAGTATGTATATGTAAGAGTGGTATCGATATAAGTCATTTAAAGCCAATACATGTGCTAATAAGATATAACCCTAGTTAATTGGGAGATATTTACTTAATACCTGATGATTAACTTCATTTCACTCAGATACTACGATTGGATTAATATATAACCCCGCAATAATCTAGTGTTTTTTTGCTTTTTTGCGAACGCTCATGATACTTAATCCACTTTTTTGATAGTTCACAGTTACATGCTTCATTTTAATTGTGAACAAGTACAGCTCCATCAATAATTTGTTCCAATAATCAATTTACTGTGGAGAAAATATTGCTTTCCAATGCATTTGGTACAAAACAGTACGAAACTTTTATACTATCGCTCTTTCAACATGGCTGCGTCGCTTTCGCATGTCATATGATGAAAAGGTCGATTCACGAAACTATAGTCTTCTATGTATATATTTATCAATTTCCATCAAGTAAATGCCAATATTCCTAAATAAATGTCAAGTAGCTACTCTATGTTTCTTGTTCTCAGTCTATAATTAAGATTATGCAATACAAAGTATTCCAGTACTCTTGAAAATGCTCATTTTCATTTCGTTAGCTCTAATAAAATAAAGAATATGTAGGAAGATGTTATTACCATTATATGAAACTTGAAAAGTTGAGTTTTTTGTTTGAATTGAAAACTGAAGCTTCAAAAAAATTAATAACGACTGATGTAGTGATTCAAGGAATATTGAATAAGTCTTGAACCCGAATTTCAAATGTATTCAGTTTTATGGAGGTTTTCAGATATCAATAAATTATATACAAAAAAAAGTGTGAGTATGCAATTCACACACGGTAGAAGTGGAACTTCAGAAAAGTAACCTTCTTGGCTTGGGCCGAAGCAAGTATTAGGGTACGTCCAAGATGCACGCCTATTTTCTGAGTCAGAAAATCGGCGCTGATAGTCGGCGTGTCTTTTAAATGGAGCTGTCCATAGTGCACATGCGCGCAGATTGCCTCTGTTCTGGTAGTCTGACGTTTACCGGAATAATTTGTTCATTCTGGTTTCAGACACCTTGCCGCTGGTTCTGTGAATTTTGCTTTCAGTATCCAATTGGCTTTCATTTTTACGATGGATATCCAGTATTTGAAATCTAAAGTACAACTCAATCCTCCTATATTGATTAAGCGAATGAAAGATCATTCAAGTATTCGAAAAATCGATTTTCGTCGGCAGGTAATTTTGTAAAAAAGTGCTTATACTCCCCGTAAATTTATCGTAATTTATTAAACCTGCAAAACCATTCCTTTAAAATACTCGATTCTTCAAGTTTTTAGGCCTCTTTATCGACGATAATCTCAAATTTTCACAGCATGTACATGTCAATTCGTTACATGTTTGTAATGAAAAATAGGCCTTACATCAAGAAAAATGGAATTTTTACGTACTTTGAATCTGTGTGCTTAATTCATAAGTATTTTCATGCCGTACCCTTGGTGTAACAGCACGGGTATTCCACCAGATCTTCGGGACATCATGTTCACCTCCCTATTCCTTCCTCTGAATTAACAAAAAAGTCCATCATTTACAATGCTAAGAAAATTTGAAATCACCTTCAGAGGAATTAAAATCTACAACTTCCTTGGCCAATTTTCGGAAACGATGAAAGTCTTATTTTCTTGATAGACCTTATAACTCTATAGAGGACTACTATTATGAGCATTGATTGATCAATGTCAAATTGAATAACACAGTCATCAGTTTCGATTGAGGAAGGTTTTGACACTCTCGGTTCTATTGTGAAGTTTATACATCTTTTGTATGGACATGTGATGTGATGTGTTTTTATTTCTGTTTATTCTGTTTAGTTCGCATATTTTTTGATTGATGTGTCTTTATTTTTATGTTTTAGTTTCTATATTTTCCGCTTTGTCAATAAAGTGTAATAATTTTAAGACAATAAAGCATATTTTCAATTTAATACTTATAGAGCTGAAGCCAGTTCTCTTGTAAGTTCCATGTCACACTGACCGACTGGCCTGTTCTGGTGATAGTTCTGTCGACACCGACAGAAGATTTTATTATACCCACACCTACCTGCCGAAGTTAGAAAGTCGGCGCCGAGAATCTGAATCAGACTACCAGCGTACATCTTGGACGTACATTTAGGCATATACGACGCCATTTCTCTCGGTTCGGTAATACGAAGGCCCACGTAACACACTCATATAGTGGGGCGACTACGAAAGTCCGAACAAAGAGGAGACGAAGATTATAGGAAACACCGCATTCTCTCGCAAACTGAATCCTGCTAAAGAAGTTTCACTTTGAAAGTTTCACTTCAAAAATTTTCAGTTACATCATACCAGGTTTGAAATATGTAGCAAGATCGATCGCTTTCAGTTTATTCCAACATCCAGGCTGATTAGCACCACCATTTGGAAAAAAGTTAATTGTTCCAATGTCGGTAGGATAACCAGATATCCCTGCATCAGTATGTATAGCCATAACAACCTCTGCGTCATTCTGGTTCAATCGTCTTGAATTAGGTCTATAAACAAAAAGGGGACCAGCAGGATCTAACGCTATGATTCTGGGTAATTTTCGACCAGTTATTTTGGTGAACGTTTTGCTGGCAAATCCTGATACGTGAGCTCCCAAAGAATGGCCAATAAGAAGTATATTTTCAATTGAAACTCCGTAATTAACCACCAGCCTATTGATTAGAATACCTACATATTCTCCTGTAAATTGAATGAATTGAATTAATTTTGACTGAATGTGTATAAGAAAAAATTATTGAAATAAGATGTTCCATATTATTTAATCACATAATGATTTTTGTAATAACTACCTCAATGATTTATTTCATTCGTACGTTTATAGAATAATACCTATTTGTATAACCAGAAAAAAGCATTATTAAAATGAGTAACTATATAGATAATGTATAGTTCTTTCAGTAGTCTCTTGCCATGGCACACAATTCGGCAACATCACTCCGGTATTCGAATTGATGAAGCCAAGCGGTCAATGATGCGTTATCAATTAGCTACACTGTTTTTTTGAAATTTATTCAAGCAGATGCAAGGAGTGCTCAGGTGAAGAACCCCAAGCATGGAAGTAGTATTCCAATGCTTGGACTTCATGAAGCTACAAGAAATTTTTAGCGCTAAAAAATAACTATGCAACAGACTTATCAGTGGTGGAGACATGTTCAAGCTAGGTTGGAATTAACGACGATTCCCAAGAAATGAAGTTTATTGGCTCGATAATTTGAAAATCTGTTCGCTTATCTCTTGTTGGCATTAAAAGTACCTATCCAAACTGTTAGTTCCGCAGCTGGAAATGATATTAAGATCCCTATATTTAGGGTGCATTCGCATTGGGCGCTTACACGATTTCAGCATACTTAATCGTCGTTTTCAGCGTTCGACTTGGCGCTGATGTGAGTGTCAAAGAATCACACTCATGAATCGGTCGTGGAGGTAGTTTTCGCGTTCACACACGCTTACTCCATCGATGTAGGGCAGCAAAAGCGTGAGCGCTAAATCTCACTTTTCGTTAACACGAATGCTTCGTCAGCGCAAGCTAACTTAACTTTTCTTGTCGATCATTAATTTATTTCTGACAGATCGTACCGTCCAAAACGAACGATATTTTTTCAGCGCTAGTAGGCCAACATGAACACCAATAATTTGTACTTATAAGCGTGCGCACTTACAATGTTAAGACGCCCAACGCGAATGCACCCTTCAGCTGGATTTATAGTTTGACGGACTGTAAGCGTAGACGAAACGCAATAATATCAACTATATAATGTTTGTACTCTTGTTTATAAATGAACGTAACCGCATGACGTAACGTAAGTGAAACGGACTGGAACGGAAGAGTTGACAAACATTTATCTTTTTACAGTGCGTTTCTTACGTTCGGCCAATCAAAAGAAAAAAATCCGTGTGATGTCAGCCTCACTGTCAGATGTCACTTGTCCCGCCTTCAGTTTAGTAAAGTTCTTTGTTTTTTATTCTTTTTTGTTAATTATTCAAAATAGATGAATAATAAGAATATTATAATACAAATTCAAACTAACACAAGCTATTTACGATTAATATAATTTGTAGGTTATGTTGAATGTCACTCATCACCTTAACCTCTATCCATGCGCAAAAATTCCGTTCCGTCGAATTATAAATTGTAAAATTGTTTACAGTCCGTTTGTATTCAGTTTACATTTACAGTCCGTCAAACTATAAATCCAGCTTTAGATTCAGCTTGGGCAACCAAGCTAGTTAGTTGAGTAGGTACTTATCGTACGCTGGCTAGTATTTGGGAGATCTTGGGTTCAAACCCCGGGGCCGACTGGTCTACCATGAGTTTTTTTCAGAGGTTTCGCTATGGTAATGTAAGTCACTGCTTGCAAATTCATAAGACGAATGCTGGTCCAGTATTAATCCTCTGAACCCTACCCTCACTTCCTATGTTCCATAAATATCCCGCCTCACCTATTCTTAATGCACTTGTACATACAAGTGTATCCTCTGATCTGGCTGAAGGAGTTAATCCCAAACTCAAGCTGCCCGCCTCCCTGACACATACTTCAGGGAGGAGTGAAACACGTGTGTTTCCTTTTTTTCAGCTTTGGCAACATTTCGATGGCCAGTTGTAAAAGCACTGATTGCGGTAGTGGCTTCTATGGCTATATACTATGGCTATATACTATCGTCAGTTACTGGTACCTATTAAACGATACGCAATTGGCCGCAAGGTTGTTCCTCGAATATTTCTTACTTCTTTAATCACTTGAAAATTTTCTGAATTTATTTCCAAAATAATAGGTAATTCTACCTGACTCTAAATTTTTAGTTGTTGCTTACAGAACGCCTGTTTATATTTTGAGATAGTTCAGTATCATATAAAAAAAATTCTAAAAAAGCTAATATTACAAAGTAACTAACTTCACCACTAATCAGCATATTAGGCTCTGAAACGAATAATATGAAAAAATCAAGAAATCAATTGTATCAACTAAGATTTTGCAATAGTTATAAAAAATAGCGGTAAACTTACCAACACTTTCAGTATCGAAAACGGAAAAAGGATAGAAGTCAGCAGCTGGCCCATGCCAGTCTAGCTGTACAATGTGTGTATTTGGATATTTTCTGATAAAAATTTTTGATAAATCATGGTACCACGAACTATTCATAGAGTTGTTCCAGCCATGAATTAAAAAAATTATTTTTCCTTTAGTCCCCGCTACATCTTTTGGATTGAAAAAATCGATTTTTTTAATGTTCTCCACATCTTCAGCTGTAACTAAATAAAACGAAACTTCTTTGAGATTTACAGGAGTACCGAAAACTTCGCCCATCCCAGTAACGAAGCCTTTTTTTATATCATATAAACCATGTCGTATTTTTCCAGGAAGTGTGCCATCGTGGACCCCCTTGTTCACTATTGCAGAAACTTTTGCTAACTTCCGCACTTCATCCAGTACTCCTTTGAAAGCAGATACTACAGTATCATCAGCTGCTTTGTCTTCGAACAAACCGGGAACACTAAGGGGCATACCAACTTTAAAAAAAAATAATGTTTATTGAGATTTCGGCATGCACTTACTCAGGCAATATTACATTAAAATGGGCTGTAGTTTATGATTGTCAGAAAAACACCCGTTGATTTTTAGTCAAATTATCACCGGAAATAATAGACTACTACTGCGTATCGAAAACCAACAGTGAGGTGCGGAAGTAGTTATTTTATTCTTTCTATATTTCTTGGACCACGACTTTCGAATTTGATTTAATATATATATATATATATATATATATATATATATATATATATATATATATATATATATATATATATATATATAGTATATATATATATATATATATATATATATATATATATAAGTATATATATATATTTATATATATATGAAAAACTTGGTTCTCGCGATGAACCGCGTAAAAGATTTGAAAAATCTCGTCCGAGAACCAAGTTTTTCAAATACTTTCGACCGCGGAAATCTTTCTGAACACAATATATATATATATATATATATATATATATATATATATATATATATATATATATATATATATATATATATATATATATATATATATATATATATATATATATATCAGTGGCGGCTCGTGAGGTTTTGGTTTGAGGAGGCTACAAGAGGTGTTAAAAAATACACCATAGGCGAAAATTTTTAGGATTTCAAGGTCAACCGCCTTATAATTTAGAATCAAAGTAAAACAAGCACCCTAAGCTATTAATTTGTTTGGAAAAAAATTGTTTTCACTTTCGAGTGTATACCTTGAGACCTACAACTCCTATTTATAATATTCACAAAAACTCTTCTCAGCCAATTAATCAATTCATCTATTCATCATATTTTTTTTTCTATCACAAAATAGGTACCTACCTACCTACTTAACGAATTTGTTACTTATTCGAGGAATTAATCAATTGTTGCCCAGCTAGAACCAACGGGGAGGTGAGAGTTTTTTCTTGCCAAAAATAAAATAGGACCCTCCCAAAAATAGATTAAAATAAAATTCTTGTCATAAAAGAAAAACAAAATAAAAATAAAATAAAATAATAAAATATACATTTAGACCTAAAAAAAAAATTTAAATAAATTCTTTGGCAGAGACATCTATTTTTTATAATTCCTGCATAGATGCCAATGCCAAGGCAGAAGCCTCAAATAAAAAATAATGTTTGCATAAAATCAAACAAAAAATAAATTCTTTTAAGATTTTTACAAGGAACAACGAATTATTTGGTATAATACTAAGTAATAAAGTATCTAGTACCATAAACAAAACCTGTGAAAAATAAAATGTGCAAAATATGTGTGGGACAGCAAATAAAAAGTTATATATTTTTGAAGATTAGCGGGATTCTGCGATCTTTAACGTTACCAAAATGATCTATAATATCCTCATAAAATTTTTTTGTCTTTCGCCATAAGTTTTACCAATTCCTTTTCAATAGACAACAAACTAATATTTTTCAAACGATCCTGGCTCATTCAATTTCGTAAATAAGTTTTAATTCTCTTAAGAGTGGAAAACGAGCGCTCTACGGAAGCCGATGTCACCGGGATAGAAACAATTAGACATAAGAGTTTATAAACTTGGGGTAAATCTTGAGTCAAATCATTATCAAAAAGGTATTTAATAGTCATGACATGATTTTCATTTTGCCCCAAAATTTCATTGTCATTATAAACAACACACAGTTCACTCTTTAGGGCCACCTTATCAAAAAAAGTGTATTTTTGACATAAATTTTCCAAAAGGTTATCTGGAAAATTAGCCGAAAATCCGGTAAACAAATTTTTATTGAGTAATTCGAAGAAATGCAGTTCTTTCAAATCAGAGAACCTTATTTCTATTTGACCCCTAATAGTATCCAAAATTTCATGAAATATTTGCTTATAGTGAAGCTCCATATCTGCGAAACTGAATTTCTTTCGTTTTGGGCTAAATTGAGTCGTATCATCAGTCGTTTGAAATACAGAAAATAGTTTTTTGAAATAAACTTCTGCACGAAATTCTGAAATTTTCTCCAAAAGAAACTTGAGCCGATTTCGTGAGTAAATCACATCTGAAAACTTGTGCTGTAAGATTTGAAAAACTATTTCTGTTTGTTCAAAAATTAATCTAAAGATGTTCAAAAAATATATAAATTCCTTATCTTGTAAGTAAGATATTAATCCGCGTGCGGTATTTAAAGTTACTTTATCGGTGAAAAATTCCTCACTTTCAACTATAGAATTAAGAGCCTCTAAAATTTTATCCTTATTATTGTGTATAGTAAAGATAGCTCTTGAAGTAAAATTCCACCTAGTTGGTGCGTTACTTGGAATTCTGTTACCTACTATTGCATCTAGAAATTTTGTGCGCGTTGTAGATTTTGAAAAAAATGTTGAAAATGCAGATAAATTTGAAAAAAAAATTCTAACTTGCCTAATAGAACTACAAGCGTTACTTAAAACCAAATTCAGGTTATGTGCATAACAATGTGTAAAAATAGCTTGAGGAGCAACAGATTTAATTTTTGTTTGTAGACCGTTTAAATGGCCAGCCATAACCGCTGCGCCGTCATAGGTTTGTGCTATAAGTTTAGATTGAAAATTAAACTTCGAAAATTTCTCGGTCTGAGATCTCGCGGATGGCATTAATCACCTCCGTAGTAAAGTTTGACCAAATCTCCCAAACCGGAGAGTTCAAACAATAAGCCACAAATGTGTGATTGTCTTCCGTAGCAGGGGATTTCGTTTGTTGTTGCTATTTTCATTTCCAAATTTTCAATCCAATGCTTGGCTACGCCGTTCTGATGAGGACCAAAGAGTATGAAACACATGTCAACGGCTGCTTTCATATAAGCGGGCTATACCGACAATTCTGCTCTACTTATTTAATATTTCCCCGCGACTAATTTCTTTGTTATATATATATATATATATATATATATATATATATATATATATATATATATATATATATATATATATATATATATATACCGGCAAATTTAAAGGAACGGAGATATACTTTCGTAAATGAAAGGTATTTTTGCTTAATTCGGTTTTTGTGCTGCCTAAGTCTAGAAGCCATGTCTTTTTTACACAATTGTCATTCATTATGCACATTTTCATCGAGTTAGTCAACGTCCAAGCCAAATCAAAGCGAAAATATCTGTCGATTGATACATTACATTTGAAACGCGTATTTTCTCTAAGTAGAATTTCCTAGTTTTTTCGGAAGTAATCATTTGAGTTTGGTTGGTTTTTGTTTACTATCATCACTTTGATTGTGAAACTGTAAATAATGAGTGATTTAGCACCCACTGAAATCGCTAGGGCAGTAGCAATGATCGACAATGGTCGATTTTACAATGATGTTGCCAACATGTTTGGGAAATCAAAATTGACGATCCATCGTAGTGTTATGCGATAGATGCAAACTGGAGAGTATGTGAGGAGACGAGGTCAAGGCAGAAAACGCTCAACCACGGCCATAGATGACCGATTTATCACATTGCAAACACTCCGCAATAGGCGTCGAACAGCAGTTCAAACAAGAAACGAATTGGAGGAAGTTCGTGGATCCTCCATAAGTGAGCGTACAGTGAGGAGAAGACTCAAAGAAGTTGGTTTGAAGGCGTATAGGTCAAAAAAAGCACAACAACTCCAGATACGTCATCGAGTAGCGCGACTAGCTTTTGCTCGAGAACGCCAAAATTGGAACGATCAATGGGGTAATGTTTTGTTCACGGATGAGAGCCGTTTCTGTGTAAATTCAATAAATGGGAGGAAAAGAGTGTATCGTCGTCCAGGAGAACAAAACGAACAATTTAATTTTACTCCTATGTCTCTTTCGGTGGAGGCTCTATTATGGTGTGGGGTGGCATATGTTTAGGGGCACGCACAGAGTTGGTGGTTATTGATGGCGGTGCTTTAACGGCAGATAGGTACATAAGGGATATTCTGCAAGATCATGTAATACCTTTAACCATTTATTGGGGCAAATTTTCTCTTGATGCAAGACAATGCTCGCCCGCACGTAGCTCGTTGAGTAACTGAATATTTAAATCAGGTTCAAATACCGACAATGAATTGGCCTGCATGTGCTCCAGACATGAATCCAATTGAACATGTCTGGGACATGCTAGACAGATGACTTAGGTCAGAATTCCTGCTGTTCGAAACTTGGAAGAAGCAAGAACTGCTTTGATGGAAATATGGGAGAATTTGCCTCCAGAAATGATCGACAACGTCATCAGAAGTATGATAACACGAATGGTTGCAGTTATAAGGGCTCGTGGAGGAAACACGTGTTATTGAAAAAAATTTTCCTTTTGATTTTGCGTTACCATTAAATGTTTAAGACGACAATAAGTATAAAACTGAGTTTTTAATTTTTAGTCTAAGTTCTTAGACAGGCTCCAAAAGCGCATGAAGCTGTGCAAAACAAATTGAAATCAACAATACCATACGTTGAATATCCCTGTTGAATGATTCTTTTCAAATGTGCAAAAAAAATTATTTGGAAAAATAATATAATTCATCTCCGTTCCTTTAGATTTGCCGGTGTGTTTATATATATATATATATATATATATATATATATATATATATATATATATATATATAAATATATATATATATATATATATATATATATATATATATATATATATATATATATATATATATATATATATATGTATATATCAAACTAAATGAGCTGAAATTATTTATCAGGGGTTGTTTTCGAGACAGCACTAACTATAAAAATTTAGGTAGGGGAGAGTGGGCAGTTTAGAACAGAGGCAGTTTTGAATTATTGGATTTACGAACGAATCCTTTATCTTTTCTAACCTCCAAAACCTGTTTAATACTGGTAACACTAAACTACACATCTGTCAGTTCCCGACTAACGTCAATGTCAGTGTCATTTGGAAAAAGGTTCACTGGTTACTTTACGGACACCTAAATAAACATATTTTTGTTAATTATTGTAAGCAATTTACTGATGAAGTAAGTATTATTTTCGAGTTGTGATTATTTTATAGTGTTACATGTATTATAGCCAATGCATTACAAGTATAAGGTCATTGAACACAAGTTAGTTTTTCGTCTAGAAATGTTTGTTTCTGAAGGATGTATGTATTAGGGCAGATTTGAACAAAATGACTGGGGCACTTTTGAATAAAATGTTCAAAAGTGAATCCAGCTACATAAACAAATGATATGTTCATTTTCTTGAAAATTTTAGGTGAATATAAGTAAATAGTTTCATTTTATATTGGTTCAACAGTCATAATGGAAAGAAATTACTGAAAAAAAAAATTTTGATATGTTGATATTGTAAAAAAACTTCCAAAGTAGGGTTGCCATCCGTGCGGGTTTCCCCGGATTTGTCCTAGTTTAGGGGGCGTCCGGGGGTCGTCCGGACGGGGCTTTCCAAATATGTCCGGGTAAAACCCGGACAAATTTTGTGTCCGGACAACTTTTGTTTTTATTCATCATGTTAAATTATCACGTAGTATTGACGGATTCCATCAACTATTTGAATCTATTTGACTTGAACAATATAGATTTAGGTAGCAGTAAGCAGCTACGTTTGAATTCTCTAAGTTTCTCACTCAAGTAACAAAATACTTCAGATTAGTAAACCTTCACATGTCTCGATCAACGAAATAGTTTTATTCAGCATCTGAAAATGATGTATTGCTTCGAAACGTGCATAATGCATTAAATCCTAAATAAAATGTGAAAATTGTAGATACCAGTGTTTCATTATGAACCAAATATACAATATTTTTTCATTATCTCATTGAATTGAGAAAAGAAGAAATTGATAAACTTGCTACCTCAATAAATGTTTAAATTCAAAATATAATGTAACTTACGAGCCACCTCAGTTATGACAAAAAACACAATGAAACCTGAAAGTAACCCCATGTCGTGTGAAAATACAAACTACTTTCAATATTCGTAAGCAGGTTATTTCATACCATTTGGGCAATTTGTTTGATTTATTTATATTAGGTACTCAAGATAAGAGTTTTTGAAGTTTCCATGAAAATTCAAAATGTTCAAATTAGCAACATTATATCACAGCGGCATTTTTTTATGATGCTTGTCATAATACACATAAAATGGTTCATTGATTGATAGCGATATTTCATGAATGGAATACAGGAAAAAGATATAAATATATATAATTAAGAAATCCGAACCCTTTGTTTCTATAAGAATAATTTTCATTTCCATATCTAATTAATTATATGCCTATGTAAAAACTAGCTGACTAAACGTATGACGAACTATTCGTTGCGCGTTTATTATGGCTCAGCTAAGATATTTGAATCTTATAAATAGGAGTAATATTCTCATTGTGAATTAGAATTATATTGTACACTGAGTATCTGTCTTGATTCTTTTTTAAAAAGTGATATCCACATATAATTATATATGTATATATATATATATATATATATATATATATACATATAATAATAATAATAATAATAATAATAAATTTTATTGTGACAGAAAACTACAACAAACTGAGACATTTCATAAAAAAACACTACATAAAAAAACTATTCTGTTCACAATTAGAAGGGTCGTATTCAGTTGAAACTGATATTCCATACGATCCTTTCGCAAAACTTGAAATCAGAAAAAAAAATTTAACTCATTAAATATTCTTACAACCCGCAACTGAAAAGATACACAAAAAAAGAAAAAAATAATACAAAACATAATATTATTACAATGTCTCCTTGTTCCTCATCAGTGCAATGGGCTCTGAGCCAAATAGCTCCTCAATTCCGCAGAAAATCTACTCAAAGATGTGCAACCTCTCAATTTCGGCAATAGAAAATTCATTGTCTTGCATATGTCGTACGAAAAACCTTTCTGGAAAAGCGCAGTACGATGTTGTGGAGGGGTAAGCAGTCCCCTACTTCTAACATTCAAGGTATGCACATCCGAACGAAATTTTATTTTATTATAAAGATATGGAGGTGTTTTGTTCATTAAAATTTTAAAATACAGAATCGCCGAATGCAGCTTACGCCGATTCTCCATAGTGAGCCAACGAGATACCTGCAGCTTATGCGTTACTCTGTCAAATTTGCGTATCCCCCATATAAACCTCAGACAACTACGCTGCATCATCTCGACACGTTTTATATCCAACTTTGTCAGAAAACGCCCATTAACAACGTCACAGTAATTAAAATGGGACAGAACCCATGCGTCACAAATGGTTTGCTTCAAACTTTGTGGCAAGATATGCCTATGTGGAAACAACATCCTTAGTTTTGCAAAAGCCCCTTTCAAACATTTATTTATATGCTCAGTGAATCTGAGTGTACCATCCATCAGTAGCCCCACATTTTTAACGCTTCTTACAGGTGTTAAGATGTCATTTCCTATACGAATTTCTAGCTGTGTTTGACACAACTCATTATTATTGAATATAATCAATTTAGTCTTACCAGCGTTTATACATAAACCATGCTTCACCGAGTTTAACAAAATGCACTGTAAATCAAAATTAATTCTACGTGAAACCGATACTGAGTCCTTAGCCAAAAAAGAATGATACAATTGCACATCATCAGCATATATATGGCACTTACATGTTTTTACATCTTTTGTCAGACAATTAGTATAGATGCTGAACAGAAGTGGTCCCAATATGGAACCTTGAGGGACTCCGCGTTTAACTTCCTTCACTTGAGATTCTCCTGCCATAGTGAAACATGAAACAAACTTAATGGCCTCGTTGGAGAAACCACAGTAATGCAAGATGGACTTCATTAACTCATGAACAATCATATCAAAGGCTCGAGAGTAATCGATCAAAATCAATGCCATCGTATATTTACAATCAATTGCTTTAACTACATCATCAGTGATGTCGAGAAGAGCAGTAGCACACCCATAGCCTTTTCTGAACCCTGACTGATTGACAGGCAAAATACTGTATTTCTCTAAGTGAAACTGTATCTGATCGTGCATAACCTTCTCCATAACTTTGGATAGTGTGGGTAAGATACTTATTCCACGCAATTCGCTGAATTGCGTGACACCAGCCATCTTCGGAAGAGGCAGAACTCTGCTGGTTTTCCATACCTCCGGGTAAACGGAACCTGTGAGACATGTATTTATGATATATATATATATATATATATATATATATATATATATATATATATATATATATATATATATATGTTGATTTTCAGGTTCTCGCGGAGATAATCTGGTTGTCTGGTTTCCCGGGTTTGTATCCGCGTATGGGCTTCGTCTTCGTTGAAGTCTGCTCGACGTTTCAGCAAAATCACATTTGCCATCTTCAGGCAGCTCTTCTTGGTCGGAGTGAATACACTGAACAGTTCAGTGTATCATATCCAGTGGTTAGTTGAAAAATTGTGTATGCGCCATGTCGCCCGCATGAATATCGCATTACTCTTTTAGTGCGCCATACTACCCTGTGAGAGAGATGGCTCATTAAGCCTTTTTCTATAAAAATTTCTCAGTTGGTAAAAAAAATATTTTTTGTCCTATTTCATATATTTTTGTTTACTCCTGTTCACTATGTTCACTTCGTACAATATTCGATATTCTCATATGTGATTTAGTAGTGCTCTTTCCACCATTACAAAAAAGGTGCGCCAACTAACCCGACTTCACCCTATATATATATTTATATATATATATATATATATATATATATATATATATATATATATATATATATATATATATGTTAAATACAGGGTTAAATGGTAAATACTGGGGTTGATACACACAAATAAGAATAATTATTTAGACCAATTCCGTTTATTGCTCCATACGTTAACAACTTGTTCATACGTTCAAGCATACTCGACTACTGTTCTTTTGTGCGCAGTAGTTTCCTACTGCTGAATTACCACGCGCATGTCCGCTTCATACCACTCGTCCGTCCTGACGTAACAAATAATGGGGTGCTTAGGGGATGTATAGGTATACCGTTAACATATATATATATATATATATATATATATATATATATATATATATATATATATATATATATATATATATATATATATATATATATATATATACATATATATTTATATATACAATATAAAAAAAATTATTCACAATATTTTTGTCGTGATTTAAAATTTCTTTATTCGTGTTCAGTAATACTAGATATATTTTGTTATAGTGAAATATATAATAATAAGTGAATTTGAGAGCTTCTGATGATTCTTTAATGGATGTATTAACATCAATAAACATTTCAAATTTTATATTGCATATTATTTCAAGTTAAAATGAATGAACTTGTTTTACGAAGGAACTTCTGTCATATTTTGAATTTTTTGCGTGGTGTTTACATTCGTGCTTGTATCACTTTTTTTTTCCATTGGCAGAAGTGGAGTGTTTTTCGAAGGAACTTCAGTTACATTTTCAATTTTTTGAGTAGTGTTTACATTCGTATTTGTATCACTCTTTTTTGGCATTGGCGGAAGTGGAGTGTTTTTCGAAGGAACTTCAGTCACATTTTCATTTATTTGCGTGGTGTTTACATTCGTATTTGTATCACTTTTTTTTGGCATTGGCGGAAGTGGAGTGTTTTTCGAAGGAACTTCAGTCACATTTTCATTTTTTTGCGTAGTGTTTACATTCGTATTCGTATCACTTTTCTCTGGCATTGGTGGAATTAGAATGTTTTTCGAAGGAACTTCAGTCAAATTTTCAATTTTTTGCGTAGTGTTTACATTTGTGTTTGTAGCACTTTTTTTTTCCATTAGCGAATATGGTTTGCTGTATGGTCTCTCAGAATTAGTTTCTAAATAAAATGTTCCTTTTGCTCTTGTTTCTAGGTCACCCATAGCTACGAACACATCCACGCAATCGTCATCCTTTTTGTACCAAGCGTTCTCACATTTTCTTGCGAGAAAAGATCCAGTATTATTGACAGCTTCTACGAAAAAGTCCCAAGCACGACTGTGGTCACAAGTCACTGAAAATAATTTAATATTAGGAACAACAAATAATAATGATAAGCGTAATAAATATATATATATATATATATATATATATATATATATATATATATATATATATATATATATAGATAGATATCTGAGGATGGAAGGTACAGTGGACCGTAACTCTTCGAACATAGCTCGATAAGATTTTTGAAAATTTAAAAGGCATACATTTGATTGAACAAATCGCTGCATACTCACTCAATTAAATTGATGAAATTTTAATATATTTATCAGTTTATGAGTTTCAACCCTATGGTCCCAAAATTGCGCCTTCTATCGTGTACACAAGATCTATTTCCTCTCCTGGGGGGTCAACCCCCCAACTAAATCGAACCAAAACAAATTCCATACAAGATATCATACGAAGATACCTATTTACAAACTTCCAACCATATTGCTTCAAAATAGCCATCGTGTAAACAAGATTTATTTCTTCCCCCGGGGGTCAACCAACAACACCGAGATCTAAAGGACTCGAGGCTGCCGAGTGACGTCACAACAGGCAGGCACACCCGAAGTCTTCGCGTTATGCGTTGGATAACGCGAACCGCTAAAGCAATAGGTTTTTTGAAATTTTTGAAGGGCTTTCGGTTTAAAGAGGGCACCAGTCGTCAACTGAGCCTTTCTTTGTACCCCATTCGATTTTATTATGGAAAAATAAATTTCAAAGCAAATACCATTACTATCAAAACTTATGTAATCAAAGTATTCAATTTGCGAATTTTGCATGACGCCAATCGGTCGTTTAATTTTCCACAGTAATTTTCAACGAGTGTATTTACTGTACAGGTAATCACAATTTTTGCAATCCCATGAATTGTATAAATATTACATTTACTATCATTGTGTAGATGGTCGTTTTCTGAGAGAAATTTCTGAATATATTGAGTAAGAAATGCCCGTTTATTATGAGCTGCTAAAAAAGTTTCCTCGAAATCATCTAAAATTTTGTTAAATATTATATAAGTATGCATATAAAACTATTCGTACGATAACGTCTGTGGGATAAAGCAATTTTCCGCGACTGAAACTTTTAATAAGGTTGAAATTATCTTCGACAATGAACTCATCATTGAACAATGAACACATCATTACAGGCCCGGGAGAATATTTCAATCTGAATAATGTGACTTTACTAGTATCATTTATTTTGAACCAGCCATTAGGCAGTTGAAATTAGTTTAAAACATTAAGAAACTGTTCAAAATCATAATATGAAGATCTTTTTTCACAAGCTTCAAATTCGATTTTACTAGGTATTTCTAATTGCATTCGCAAACCTTTTATTTTCTAATTCGCGTAGTTTTTCATCACGACTAAGGCGAAATTTAATTGTTTTTGATAAATAAGAAGGACAAGTTGGGAGTTTGGTGGGCACAGCATCATGTTTTAGTCTAGGAATATTAAACTAACAGTTATATACTCGCCGGTTCTGGAATCCGTTGCAGTAGAACAAGTGATTATATTTTCCTTGGCAAAATGTAATTCACAGACCCTAGAGAACTTCGATGGAGAAAAATTTTCCCGGTGAATAGCTGCCACCCATTTAGCAGACATCACTTCATCCGTTTGAAAACGGAAAAGGTGGTACACAGCAACTATATGGCATTTCAAATATTTCGTTTCGGTGACACACCACTACCACTACACAAAAATAGCACACCAATAATTAATCCTGTTACAACAAATCACAAAAAAAAAACCAAGGGAGAAACACCCACGTTGCTCTTTTGAGGAAGTAAACAAACACTGAAAAAGTAGGGTTAAGCGGTGAAGCTGAATTCGCTTATACCTCGCTGTGCTTACGTCACGCCACTCTGACGTCAGAGTCCTCAGTCCTTGTATTCTCGGTGTTGTTGGGTCAACCCCAAAACCAATTCAAATCAAATCCAATCCAATTCAAGATATCATACAAAACTACCTAGATACAAACTCTCAACCCTATTGCTACAAAATTGCACCGTTTATCGTGTAAACAAGATTTATTTCCCCCACCAACCTCACAACCAATTCGAATCATAACCAATCCCATCCAAGATATCATACGAAACTACCTATTTACAAACTTTCAACCCTATTGCTTCAAAACTGCGCCCTTTATCAAAAACATAACCTTATACATGCATACATACATATGAACATATATATATATATATATATATATATATATATATATATATATATATATATATATATATATATATATATATATATATGAAATTGAGTTTTTGGTGCCAAGCATCATAAAAAGTCATGAAACGAAAAACTATCTTGGTCCTAGGTCCAACTATGCTAATCGCACCCATTTTAATAAACAAGTTTTCAAAGTGAAAAACTTCATTTCAGTCAAGATTTTATTTAAAATGTTTTTCATTTTTCATAAAACAACCTTCATTCATGGAAAGTATCAGAATCTAAGTCATGATTATCATCAAGACAACAAAACACAAGTTTGAGTAATTATTTTCAAAGTTGAAACAAAAATAGTGAAGAATGAAAATGTTGGTGAAAAATTGTTCTCAATAGAATTCTACATCATATAGGTACCGTAAAACGGGGTTACTTTGGCACCGGGGGTAACTTTGGCAGTTATTCGTTTTGTTTTTTTGAAAATTATTTTTTATCCCTTTTATCTTTTTTCGCGGTTTTTTCAGGTTCCTTTCTTTATTAAATGTTCAAACTATTAGAAAAATGCCGCGCCACTTCATTAAGAAAATTGGGGGCCGTACATGGTAACTATACCCCCCAGCAATTAGAACGAGCGTTAGCTGCCATAAGAGGAGGGGTGTCTCATGCCCGGGCGAGTCGCCGATTCAAAATCTCCCCTGGAACCCTCCAAAATAAGTTGGTTGGAAGGCACACCAAGACAATAGGTTATCCGATTGTATTTACCCAAGAGGAGGAGCAGTTACTGAAACACACTCTGGCGACGGTCAGCAATTGGGGCTTTCCACTAACAAAGGTGAAGATCAAACCCTTCCAGAAAATCCAGCTATCGAAATGGAAGAAGTTTTATCTAACCAGCAAGATGAGGGGAAGAAGACTGGGAAATCAGCAATGAAGAAAACCCAACCAAAATTGTCATCTGAACCACAACCAGAACCATCCGGTATTAAACGTTCTACCAGAACAAATGACAAGAAATCAAAATATCGATGTTCTATTTGCTATGCAGACTGGTCAAAATATGCAGGACCTGATTGGATTGCTTGTGCACAATGCATTCATTGGGTTTGTGGCATTTGTAATGAGGGAAGCATGGATCAAATTGCGAGGAAATCGATTTTGACAGTGACGACTCCATAAAAGATAGACATTATAATCCCTCAGAAAAATTACCTTTCAGATATTTAACATGTTAAGATTATTTTCTACACGGTCAGAGTTAATTTTTTGTTTTTGTTGCTATATCTGCATGTTGTTTTATGCAATAGTTTATTATTTTTGAATAAAATGACATTTTTGTACAAAAACCTTATTTTAAGAAAGCTAAGTTATGGCATTTTTGAAGAAAAATGGTCAAAATCCAAATTTAAATTAAAAACGGCGCCAAAGAAGACCTTTAGAGCAGTATACTTTCATATTTCAAGCGAAATACATATAATGACAAAGTTACCCCAATCGTTTGCCTACTTTGGCAGCCTCTCAACTATTTTTTTTCTCAGTTACCTCTCAATATTTTCTATTCAGATATTCTGCATTTACAGCCTTATTGATTTTTGTTACAATGAGATTTTTTCTTGTGGATTATCGGCGAAGGTTTTAGATTTATTGTCAAATATCTCCCGAAATCTGCCAAAGTAACCCCGTTTTACGGTATGCATCATGAAGGAAACTTTAAAATAATATCTTAGTGAAGAAAGGTAACATAACCAAAGTTTTAACAGTTCTATCTGAAATTCATTGTTTTTTCATTGTAGACCTCAGGTTATTTAAATTTTTCAACTATATATTATAAAATGGTGGCTGAAAAATACATGATTATTAAGGTCGTTACTTCATGCTACTCCATTTCAATTAAAAACTGAATAAGAGTTCTTAAAAGATTCAAACTAAAGCTAGTAAAAAACTTTCATAAATAAGTGTTTTTATTTAGTTTTGTTATTTTGATTAAAACATACCCTAATTTCATGCAATATAAAGAGGGCACACAAATCGCAAACCGCGAAGAAGTCCGGCAAAGCAATAAAAAGACACCGGATTTTTGTTTTGTTAACGCCGAGGATCGGTGTTGCCAAATGTCAATAAATTTCCGTATTCTTGGTAATTTGTAAGGTTTAAAAATCAGGTCGTAATGTAAAACTTAAATTACATTATTATTGTATACATTTTAATGTATGCGGGAGGCGCAACGAATATATAATTGAATAATTAGAATTGAAAATTGGGGCGCGAATCCTAAAAAGTTGAGAAATGCTGCCTTACCTGGTTCAAGATATGTGGATACTTTTGCCAGATCAACAGACCAACAACCTGGCTGGTTACCACCACCATTTGGAAAGAAATCAATAGTTCCGGTGACTAGTGGAAAACCTAATTTGTCAGCATCAGTGTGCACAACTGAGACGACATCCGCATCTTTTTTGTTCAATCGTCTTGAATCGGGTCTGAGAACGAAGAGTGGACCAGCAGGGTCTAAGGCTACTATCCTTGCTAGCTTCTTACCAGTAATTTCTATGAATTTCTTCGCTGCCCATCCTGAAATCTGGGCTCCCAAAGAATGGCCGATAAGAAGTATATTTTTTATTGGAACTCTGTAATTCATGACAAGCCTATTGATGAGGATACCAACATAATTTCCTGTAAAGAAAATTAACCTCTACATTATACAATTATTAATAAAAACATATACTAAAGTAACCAATTAATTGGGCTGATACTTGACGAAAATCTATGACAGAAAACTTAGGTTTTTTCTCTACACCCTTACTAACATAAATTAGCAGCATAAAATATCTTGAAGGATAAACTCAAGAATATTACCCTTTCACAAGAGAATTACAAAAAGAAAATTACAAATTATATTACAAATAGTTCACAGTAATGGATATCCTTCAAAAATTATAGATGATATTTTAAGAAAATGATTGTATAATGCAGCCATTTATCAAGTAATGAACGAAAACACAACTTGAACCACTAGACCTTTATCGGGCAGATTGAGTTAAGAACTGGATACATAATTATAGATTTGCCCTAACGGGTGGAAAAGAGTTATTGCAGGTATCTAAATAGATAAGAGGATCACATTTCAAGAAGGGCTAATAGAAGTGGATTTCCCAAATTGGTACAATAAAATGTTCTTAGAAAAATCATTATTGTTTGAATACACTAAATATAGGAGAATATATGAAGTCAATCTCTTCGTTCAGCAAGATATCTTTTGCATTATGATTGAGTTTAAAAATTTCTAATGATTCTAAGTGAGTAAATTTGGTTCCTTTCGGTAATTTGTGCATACTTTGAAAGTTATCTATTTGTGGAAACGGGTGGTGGTTTTCACGGCAATGATTTGAAAACGTTGAATCCGTTCTATTTTTCGAAAACGATTGTTGGTGTTCTTGGTATTGGTATTGGTATTGGTAGGTTTGGATGGTGACCGATGCGCTGCGACCTTATTAGATCTATTGTGTCCCATCTTCTTCTGCTTCTCGATATGTTCTCGTTTTACAGCAGCCCCTCAAGCCTCAATACCTTCAGGCATTTGAGGATTTTAAGGGGTTCTATTCGTGGTGTTCTTTAAATCTTGTCTTGAACGATCGACCAGTCTGACCTATATAAAGTATTTTTGTGATAATAAACGTAGTAAATTCAAGTTTTGTTTTTGTTCATCATGTTAAATTATCACGTCGTAACGACGGATTTCATCAACTATTTATCAAGTTAATTCTTAACTTATAAAGGTGATCCAACACACAGAATTTCTACTTTCCTGTCAGATTGAAATGTAATAATATCCAGTGAAATTCTCAATACCATAATTTAAAAAAGTTTATATTCTCGTATCTTCTGTGTTTTTTCATCTAGCAAATCAGCTAATGGGACAGACAAATATTTCATACTTTTTTGAATCTTTCCATCCAAATTATACGAGGAAGTGGTTTAAACTTTTTGGCTGCTTTGTTATCGTTTTCTGAAATTTATTCTAACCTTGAAATCTAGCTTTTGTTTTGAATAAAGTTTTTTCTCCTATTTCGATAATCAGTATTTGCTTGAGGTAATAAAAGAAACAGGTTTAATGTCTTTCTCAAAATTCATATGAAGAAAAATCCTAATATTTTGCATCGACATATTCATTCAAGATATTTAATGGCTCTTCTAGAATAAGGCAGTTTATTTTCAGAAAGAGTTTTTTCGATAAACTAGTCATATCTCATAATCAAATAATTATTCGTATTTTTCCTGGATATAAAAAACTATTGCATTTTATAGAATATTGAAGTTTATAATTTTTTTTACTCTTGTACATGAACAAGTGTACTTATATTTCAGGTAAAATACCAGAACTACGAAATATTATTTACTCAAATAGTTAATTCGAAAGGAATTGCATATAATTAAACAAATGGCAGTAAATAATGGTTATTCACCCAATATGATTGACAGCCTCATTTAGAGGAAAAAATACAAAATGGCAATTTCAGAAGTTTACCCACTTATGTCCGAGAAAAGTACAGTATTAACAGTTTAACATACTTGGACAAACCTTCCGAAAACCTGAAATTGTTTTTTCATAAACAAAATTTCAAAGTTTCATATAAAACCTACAATAGCATTGGAAAATTTATTAAAAACAACAAATCAAAAATTCATAGAAATGACCTCCGATGTCGAGACACGTTAATTTAAATAAATAAATAAATAAATAAAAATTCATAGAGATGAACGTACTGGTGTTTATAGACTCGACTGTAACGATTGTGAAAAATTCTATACAGGACGTACAATTAGAAATTTCAGAACTCGAATACACGAACACCAACGTAGCTATATTAAGCAGAAAACTGACTCTAATTATGGGTGCCATCTTATTCAAGAAAACCATACCTTTAATCTTAATTATAATATATTACAGTTAGAAAATAGTTTCCACAAAACCAACTGTTGGGAATCCCTATACATCAATAAATATAAAAATTCCGGAAACCTAGTTGACGACCAGATTGAAGTAAACACTTCTCCTCTCCTTAATCTGTTCAATGTACCTACCAATAACTGAATGAATTAATTGCTTATTGTTATTTAGTTTCTCTAGGAACCCGTCTGTTATATTCAATTTTTCGTATAAATAGATTGTTTTGTGATACCATAATTTAGTACGAGATGAAGTCAATGTTATGACGGAACGTTACTCAGTAGATTTTTATTTCAACCTGTGAAAAGTTAGTTTTTATTTTTTATAAAGTTATGAATTTTAAATTCATTAAATTTCATATCTCACCTGCACTTTCTGTGGCAAATGCGGAAAAGGCGTAATTTTCAGAAGCGGGACCATTCCAGTTGACTTCTACGACGTGTGTGTCCGGATTTTTCTTTATGAAAATCTCTGCCAGGTCATGATACCAAGAGGTGTTCATACTTGCCTTCCATCCGTGTATGAGAAAAATTATTTTTCCTTTAGTTCTCGCTACATCATAAGGTTTGAAAAAGTCGATTTTAGAGGGGGCCTCCAAGTTTTTATTAGTGACCAAATAGAATGTCAACTGTTCAAGGTCCACCGGTGTTCCAACTACTTCATTCAAACCATCAACAAAACCCTTTTGCATATCGAATACTCCGTTGTGGAGCTTGCCTAGAAAATTTGCTGTTCCTTTATCTACCACCGCTGGTATACCAATCTTCATTATTTGACCCAGACCTAATTCAGCAATTTTTAAAGGGTGAGGTGTATCGAAAATTGCTCCATCTGAAACAATAAATTGTTATATAAATCGAAAAAAATGAATATGAGATCAAATAGTTTATAGAATCCGTCGTTACTACGTGAGAATTTAACATGATGAACAAAAACAAAACTTGAATTTACTAGACACGTTTATTATCACAATAATACTTTGAAAAATATGCACACTGCGATTGCAATTTCGGTCACTAGACCATCATCAGGCAGATTGAGTTAAGAACCAAATACACAATTATAGATTTGACGCTAACAGGTGGGATAGAATTATTACAGGTACTTAAATAGACAAGAGGAACATATTTCAAGGAGGGCAATCGAAATGGAATTCTCAAATTGGTACAATTACGTTCTTAGAAAAATCATTATTGTTTGAATACACTTAATATAGGATAATGTATATAATAGTCCTGATAATGAGTTCATAACTCGAAACATGTCGACTATTCGTTACTGCTAAATACAGTATCTAAATATTTTGATATAGTGAAACATAAGCCAAGTGTTTTTTATTTTGAAGTTTATACTTTATAGGAGAATATATCAAGTAAATCTGGTCGTTCAGCAAGATATCGTCTTTTACAGTATGATTAAGTTTAAAAATTTCCAATGATTCTAAGTTAGTTTGGTCCCTTACGATAATTGTGCATAATTTGGAAGTTATCCATTTGTGGAAACGGGTGGTGGTTTTCACGGCAATGATTTGAAAACGTTTAATCCGTTTTCTTGTTCAAAAAAAATTGTTGATGTTCTTTGAATCTTGTCTTGAACTATCGACCAGTCTGACCTATATACACTCCTTTACATACAGGACAAATCAACTTGTGAACTCCTGAACTTTCAAATTTTGAAGTGATATCTTTGGCATTGAATAAAAATCCTGAGAGTTTTGTCTTAGGTTTGAAAGCAATTTTAGTACTATATTTAGGTATGGTATTTATTAGCAACTTCTTCTGTGTGAAAATTTCCTATTTTTCAATTTTGGATTAAAGATATATGCTGTTGTACGCTAGTTGACTACGTTTCTTCTTTATAATTTTATATATCAAACTTGTAGGAGAACCATTATTTGAAGCAAATAATGATCATTTTGAGTTTCGTACGTTTTTTTACCCAAAACTCATCCTACTTTCTTTACTGAAACAAAATAGATGCATGAGGTCGACGCTAATACGGAAACTTACAGCTGTGCATATAGATCAGCTAATTATTCCATTCATTTATTAAATGTGAACTTTTTATCCAATAAAGATTTCAATATTTTACGGAAGAGGACAGGATTGAAATTGAACTTTTAGTGACCACACGTCCCGATTTTGACGGGACAGTCCCGCTAGCATAGTCCCGCGTCTCGCCGATTTTAAAAAATGTCCCGATTTTAAAAAAATATCCGCATTTCTTATTTTGAATGTACTGTAAAAACATTTTAACTACAATTTACTAATTACTATAGTGCATATAATAACTGCTTCGAATATATTGAAGAATGTGAAGTTCAAGTCGAGGATTTTAACAATTTTCAATGGGTGAGATTAAAAAATGAGATTTTCATGGGAATAGGTGAAAAAATCTTCAAAATGTTGTAGTAACCATTTTCCGGAAAATATTAATAGAAAAATGATCTATTTGAGGAGGTGTCATTGCTTGAAAATATATACAGCAACTGTGGAAACAGACAAAACATGGACGCAGTTATTCCTTCATTTTAAACCAGTGGCGTATCCAGAGATTGAGTTTGGGGGGGGTAGTGGCAAGTTTTAGGGAGTTGACCTGAACTATTTATAAGATGATCAGCCTAAGCGAAAGCGGGGAAGGGAGGGGTGGTGATTGATCTTAGCTCATCCATAATTCTACATTTTTATTCTACATCAAAAAAATATAAAATAATTGCGAGGGCCCAATGAAAACCCAAGAAATGGGCTATTCAAAATTTAAAGGAAAAATATCAGAAAGGTGAAAAAGATCACATCAGGTAAAAAGAGTAAGTATATGAATTGGATGTTAGTTGGTTATTGACTCTTACTACTTAACTCGCCTGTAAACTTAACAATATCAAATATTTGATGGAATCCGTCGTTACTACGTGATAATTCAACATAATGAACAAAAAAAAACTAGAATTTACTACGTTTATTATCACAAAAATACTTTGAAAAGTATAACACTGCGATTGCAATTTCGGTCACTAGACCATCATCAGGCAGATTGAGTTAAGAACTGAATACATAATTATAGATTTGCGCTTACATCTGCAATCGTAGTGTTATATTTACCCCGAGGCGAAGCTAAGGGGTTATAGTCTCACGAGAAAAAGTTAGTAGCTGGTCCGATTTTAAAAATTCTAACGGATATCGATAAAACACATATAATTTCATAAGAAAAGTGATTTAAAAAAATTTTCCCCGCGAAGAATAACAAAAATATAGCGTTTTTTAGATTTTTTCGTCCATAGACATGTGGTGCTA
This sequence comes from Cynegetis impunctata, assembly GCA_030704885.1. NCBI lineage: Eukaryota > Metazoa > Arthropoda > Insecta > Coleoptera > Coccinellidae > Cynegetis > Cynegetis impunctata. Next base: position 57,473 of record JARQZK010000118.1, read on the forward strand.
TCTATAAATCTTAAACCTAAATCGATTTTTAAAATAATGAAATAAAATGATAGCATTTAATGGGTAGTTTTTTAATTTATATAATACATTCAAAAAATAATGACGTGGCGCACCTAGAAATAAAAAAAATTAGTAAAAATTATGAATTTCACTCAAATTTTTGTTTATATCTCAAATACTATACATTTCCCGATATAGTCACCATGAGGAAAAATGATCTGCTATAAATTATCTTTAAAATGAGCTCAAACTTATTTCTCTAAGAATTAACTGAAATTTTCAAATTTTCCATAGGAAATGATATAGCAGGCATTACGACATGCACATGCGCCGAGGTGTTTTATCATTCCTCTACGCAGTAGGGTGTCCGGATTTTTTTCGAAGTATTTTTGTGATAATAAACATAGTAAATTCAAGTTTTGTTTTTGTTCATTAACAATATCACTTCACTATAAATTATAAAATCTTTCTTCACTTAATAATCTCTCAGAAATCAGCAATTTTAAGTCTCAACTATGAACTGGAAGAAATGCGCATCAGGTCAGATATAACGTACGTACGTTACTTAAGGTTCTACCAGATGTAGGGAATTCACATAGAACATAGAACTCGAGGGATGTTAATCTAAATTCAGTGGATTTTATTTCTGCAGATAAGAAATCGTCATCGGGCGGAATTCTTTCCATAATCGTGAGTATGTATAACAAATGTTCTGAATTTGTATAATTTTCATAATTTGTATTGAAGAATTTGGACCAAACGATGCGGCAACCCGCACCCCTGCTCTTGAATGAGTGAAGCCGAGGCATCGCGCCAATTTACTTAAATTTACTTATGCAACCGCACAAACTTTCGCATGCGATTCACTGATCTAGGTATGATCTATCTAGGATATATCTATTCTGATAAATTTCGTTTGCTTATTTATTTCTTTTATATGCTACGTGGAATATCAAATAATATGAAAAAACCTTTTTCATTAGTTTTTGGAGAATGTTTGATATATTTTATATTTTCAATTTCATTCGAAGATTTAGTGTTGCAAATTCTCTTCTGGGGGGGTAATTACCCCCAGTATATCAATAACATCAGATTATAAAAGTAGTTTCACAGCAATTTATAGACCTCCAGAACAAAATGTAGAAGATTTTTTGACAGGACTTGAAATTTTTTTACAAATAAATAATGATTCGCAGACAGAATTCATCGTGGGTGACATCAACATAGATATATTAAAGGAACATGACAGAAATATAGTAGATGAGTACTTAGACATAATTCATGAAGCAGGTTTTATATCTCTTGTCAACGAGTATACGAGAGAAGTGAATAATCAAAGAAGCTGTTTGGATCATATTCTTATTAACAATACGCGAAATTTGAATAAGATAGCAACTTTCGTATTGAAGACTGAAATTACTGATCACCATGCGGTAGTTTTAACAATTAGTTATTCTAGAGGAGAAATCCGAGAAAATTCAAAATATATAGAAATAGTGAACTATAAAAGTTTATGTCAATCACTGTCACAAGAAAAATGGGAAGATGTAATGAACATAGTAGATCCAGAGTTCAGTACAAATAATTTCATGAAAAACTTAACAACTCACATTGATAAAGCAACATATAGGAGAAAGAATAATGAGAAATCTAAAAGAACACCATGGATAACACATGGAATAATTAAGGCAATCAAAGTCAGAGACAAACTTCACAAAGATCGCAAGAATGCCCCAGGAAACATTGCTCTCAGACAAAAATATAAAGAATATAGAAATATAATACATAAGTTGACATATAAATCGAAAAATGATTTCCATCGAAATCAGTTGATAGAAAGTGGAAATGATTCTCGAAGATTTTGGGACACAATCAAATGTGACAAGAAAGGTTAATCGAATAGGTGATATAGAGAATGTTGATGGAAGCATGTTGACTACACATGAGGAGAAAGCAGAACGTTTCAATATTTTCTTTTCCTCGATAGGTAAACAGTTAGCAGAAAAAATTGATATAAATTATCTAGAACAATCAAACTATTTATCGGAATTCAAAAGAAAATATCAAATCAGAGAGTCGTTATTTTTAAGTCCTACTAATGAAGAAGAAGTACGAGTGACAATTGGACAGTTGAAAAGCGCAAATCTCCTGGATTAGTTGGTTTAACATCCTATTTGCTTAAAAAAGTAAGTAATTATATAAGCCGCCCCCTCGAACATATATTTAACAACATTTTTCTACTTGGCAAATGCCCACCCACACCACTTCAAAATATCGAATATTAAACCCTTATACAAATCGGGTGATAAATCAAACGTCACAAACTATCGGCCAATCTCACTTCTATCAAATATAGCCAAAATTTTTGAAAAATTATTCAAAGCAAGGGTAATGAGTTTCGTGAGTAAGAATAAAATCTTGAAAAATAACCAATTCGGGTTTCAGAAAGGTCTATGCACAGAGGGTGCAATGATAGCTTTATCGAAATCTATCTATAGTGATATTGATAAGACATTGCCTACTGCTGGTTTATTCCTAGATCTGCGAAAAGCTTTTGACACAGTACACCATGAGCTGCTTTTGCAAAAGCTAGATATTTTGGGTTTTCGCGGAAATTTACAAAATTTGGTTCAAAGCTATATAACAAACAGATCACAAAAAGTGACAATTCAAGGGAATACTAGCTCAACACAACCAATTGAATTTGGAGTCCCGCAAGGAACTGTTATGGGGCCCATATTCTTTTTGATATACATCAACGATTTACTCGACTATGATAAAAACAGCAAGTGCATATCATATGCGGATGATACAGTCGTTTTGGTGAACGGAAAAACTTGGGAGGAACTAAAGGCTAATATGCAGAAATCTATGAAAATCATAAAAAATTGGCTGGATACCAACCTTCTAACCCTTAACTGGGAAAAAACTAAATGCTTACCATTTTTTGTGGACAGCCGTACAAAACCAAACTTTAAAGAAATAATCTTGCACAATAAAAATTGCATTGGCAATATGAATCCAATCTGTAATTGTGCATCAAGAATAGAAGTGGTTGAGGAAATTAAATACTTGGGAATCAACTTGGATACAAGCATGCGATTTGATAAACACATAAAAATAACTGCATCCAAGCTTCGAAGAAGTATATTTATATTACGAAAATTGAGAAATTTCATGAACAAATCGAATTTGAAAATTGTGTATCATGCTTTATTTGAATCTATCCTGCAATACGGTATCTTAGCATGGGGTAGTAGCTATCAAAATACAATCAATCCATTGGATATTTTGCAGAAAAGGGCTATAAAACTTATACTACAGAAAACTCAAAGGTATCCTTCTCAACTATTGTACCAAGATCTCCATGTACTTCCATTGAGGAAACTGTATGCATACAAAGTCCTCTTGAATATTTCCAAAGATCGAAATTTAATACAGTCTGTTAACATGGAAAAATATAACACTTGAAAGATTTCGCAATTCATAGCAGAGATTCCGAAAAAGTGCAAAAGAATAACTCAGAAATGTATTTCCTATGTAGCGCCCAAAATTTTCAACTTACTCCCTTTAAACATAAAAACAGAAAACTTCAAAAATGCACGCTTCAAAAAAGAATGCAAGAAATGGCTTTTCACAGTCGATATTACGATATTAAACAGAGTATTTGATATTCAATCTGCAACATAGCTCAGTACACATTAAATAGGAAACTCAAAATTAGATCCAACATTATAATTATTATATGTAATACTGTAGAACATTCTTATAATTTATTGATGTCATTTCAACCTATATGTAGTAAGTATAGCATAGATTCGGTTCAAACCAAACATTATATTCTCACATTGTTTTGTAAACCTTTATAATATTTCTCGTAGATTGACTTTTTTCTTTTTCCCTTTTTTTGTTTCTTTTGCTCGCTTTCATGTTTGGAAAAATCAGCATATGTTCATTTATATTATAGCATTTTTGTTTATACAAATTCTTGTTCGCCTGTGAGGAAGTGTAGTCACGCGCTGGCATATTAATGCCTTAGTGACAATTTTTTCTTTATTCGTAATTTGGAAAATATTTAATGTATTATTGAACATGTACTGTATACTTGTACCTTTGTTCAAAAAATTTCTGAATAAGGAATCATTCAGTATAACAATTTTTGTTAGTATTGAGTAGTGTTAGTATTGACTTAGTACTGAACATTAAATTATTATTAATAAATATATTCTACTAGTATAAGCATAGTAACTATAGGGCGCTCTATGACAGCCCGAACACTGGATGAATAGTCCAATATATTTCACATTCCGAATCAATAGAGTAAAGTTCAAGATATACAAATTAATAAATAAAAAAATTTTCTAAGATAATTCATTAATTTTGTTTACTACGGTAATGAAATTTCTAAAAATGCATATGTCCTCTTCGTCAGGTTAAAATTTGATATAGGTATCTTCATTAATCATGGGTTCACTTGGCACAGTTTTCCTAATCCGGTTTTCATGCCTAGACACTATGATGAGAGGAAATAGATATTCAACTCTCACACAATTTCTTGCTTACTCGTAATATTATAATTTCTGATCATAGCAGTAAGATATGCTGTATTGTTTTTCGGGGAACTATTATTTTTAGATACTCTGACGTAATAAATGAAGAACCATGCAATGCATATAAATGAATGAATATATAAATATATATATATATATATATATATATATATATATATATATATATATATATATATATATATATATATATATATATATATATATATATATATATATATATATATATATATATATATATATATATATATATATATAAATATATATATATATATATATATACAAGGGCGCACCCAGAATTGAGTTTCAGGGGGGGCTGCATCAAAATGTAACATTTAAGTAAGAAATTAAATAATTGATTCATTAAATATAAACTTACATATATGTTGTATACGAAACAAAACATATATTTACCTATTGTACTATTGTACAAAATTCGCTAAATCAATATGTAAAATTTATGTAAGAAACAACATTTACTCCTGAAATTCTTTTGTTACAATTCTAAATTTCGGGGGGGCTGCAGCCCCATGGCTCCTCCTGGGTGCGCCACTGTATATATATATATATATATATATATATATATATATATATATATATATATATATATATATATATATATATATATATATATATATATATATATATATATATATATATATATATATATATATATATAATTATATAAATATATGTATATAAGTTTATCTATGAATACATATATTTATATTTACATATAAAATCGCGATTCAAGAACTTTAATTACGAAGTTCAAAAGTTAGAATCTCTGTAAACAAAAAACAAACACTATAAAAAGAAATGAATTTATAAATGAGAAAATATTTTATCCTTATGGCACGAAATGAATATATATTCAGATAGTTATATATACACATAACTTTCTCCTTTTTAATTAACACTTTCAATATTAATGTATAATTGTCGATAATTCTTTTCCAACAAAGATTGGTGATGAAGTTATGCATTCAAATTAAATGGTTAGGTAGTATGAATTACAAATATATGAAATCACTTTTCAATTGGTACTACCTATACTATAATCTATACCTAATCAAAATATTTACAGAAAGTTGATAGGAATAGAAATTGTACCAGGAAAAAGTAGACCTAGGAAGAAATGGTATAAAGAGAGAGGAATTCAATTGGAAAGGTAAGCGAGTCAGAAAATTTAAGAATGAACCTGAAAAACTTGTGTATAGTAGGTTCTATATACTATAAACTTTGTGCTATGTCATCTAACCTAATGATGTAACCGTTTGTCAATTATATATATATATATATATATATTCGTGTGTGTGTGTGAGTATGTGTATTTTTATTGATTTGTTGACATTGCAGTTATTCCGTGATGTTCTATCATATTACTGAATCAAAACATAACATTTCAACAATCACGTACATATACTGATAACATCAAACACCTTATCAGCACAGTATATTTAAAACATGTTTGAAACGCAAGGAAAATAGATTCAAATACTATAAACCAAATATTGAATAATTAAAGGTCAGTCTTTACACATTCGAAATATTATTATTTCAATGAATATATTTGTCATACTTCCATTGATAATTAAAATGACAAAAACAGATATCAAATTTTTCAATCAACTGATAATATCAATGTCTTGCCTTCTTTCATCTATTTATTTTTGAGGAATCACGTTATCGAATCGATAACATATTTCAAACTGGTATTATAAGTTTTCAGTGTGTAAAACAATCACTTTTTTAAACAATTAATTAAATCATTCGTTGTAATGTTTTTAGTTTACTATTGTTCAATATAATGTTTTGTTGTATGATGGTTTAATAATTTGTCAATTGATATTTTTTGTAAACTAGAAACTGTGATTACTTTTTTGTATTTTTATAATGAAAATAACAAGAGGCAAGATATGCAACACATTTTCGAAGAATTAAACAAGAAATCTAAGTAAATTATGTATATGAAAATAAATACTTACATGAAAATCTCAGAAGAGCGAATTGAAAAACGTAGGAAATCAACATCTTTATATTGACAGTATGCGATGTAGTAGAATATACTTGATAAATCAGAAGGTTTTAGCGTATTTATTTATTCTGTTCACCCAGTCAAATCATTCTAGTCAATATTCAAAATATGTTTATCTTGTCAATAGAAAGAAGTTGAACACTGAATGAAGAATGTTATATATCGTTTTTCCATAAAACTAGTCGTTATGGTAATTATAATTATGAAATATTTTAGTAGATTTTTATAGATATATAAAGTAGCGCCACTTAATTGACTCACTTGAAGAAACTAGTTATAAATTCTAAAAGCCAAGTTGGCCATTTCAATAAGCCTTGTTTGAGGTACATAATTGTTCTAAATTGAGAAGGTCGTGCCAAATATTGGCGCATATGGAAAGATACGGCGGCATATATAAGAAACACATTACTTTTCAGAAAAATATGATACGTTCATCAATTTGTTCCTTTTTTATTTCGATATATATTAGAGAGATATCGGTAAAACGAATAGCGCCTGTGAACGTTATTAACGTCCTGCGGTATTGGTTTTACGTCAAGCGGTATTTTAGTTTTATTTAACAGTTATCGGCAGCGATGTTTTACCGTGCCCTAATTCACAGAACCCGCGCTATTCGAAAATGTGACTTAACCTTTCAACCTAGCTTTATGCTTTGTCTTTTGTTTGTCTTGTCAGTGTTTATGTTTTCAATTGAATATTTGCGTTTACCTTAGCCATATCCAGGTTTTTTTGAATTATTATTGTTCCAATAAAAGACGAAAATTATATTTGTTATATAGATTCATTTTATTTTCAATCCTTTTTCCTAACTTCCACTAGAAGCTCCGCAATGGATGAAGATCGTGAAGTGATAATTATTGAAGGTGGAAATGAACAAGACATTGAAGCCGCTATTTTGATGAACATTATAAGGGATCAACAAGATGTTGATGCCCAACAGCGTTTTTCATTAGACGAAGTTCCAGATGAATACTGTAAATTTTTGTTTAGGTTTGAGAAAGACAATATTTACAGATTGTATATCACGCTCTACAGATCCCAGAGAGATTGTATATCACGCTCTACAGATCCCAGAGTTTGTATTTTATTAATTTACCATTACTTAAAAATCAAATGAATGAATTAAAACAGTCGTACGGTAGTAAGTACGAAAAAACAACAAAGATACATAACCTTAAACTTTAAAAAAAAACGCTGCGCATGCCCGGCATGTTAATTTGTTAGGCGCTATTTCAAATACCGTCTGTCGTTATGCTCCGTAAATTAGGGCTGGCGGTAACGTTATTTAGGGACGTTGCGTTAAGAATCGAATCGCGCATAGGTTAAATGTCAAAATACGTATGCTCTAATACTGCCTGACGCTATTTGGGTTACCGATATCTCTCTATTTAGTTCGAAAATAAGAGACACATTACACTGTATCCAAAGTCAACAGTGGAGTGCGGAAATGATTTGTATGTATACATATATATATATATATATACAAGTAGAGCAGAATTATCGGTATAGCCCGCTTATATGGAAGCAGCCGTTGACACGTGTTTCGGACTCTTTGGTCCTCATCAGAACGGCGTAGCCAAGCATTGGATTGAAAACTTGGAGATGAAAATAGCACAACAAACGAAATCCCCTGCTACGGAAGACAATCACACATTTGTGGCTTATTGTTTGAACTCTCCGGTTTGGGAGATTTGGTCAAACTTTGCCACGGAGGCGATTAATGCCATCCGCGAGATCTCAGACCGAGTAAATAAACAACAACAAAGAAATTAGTCGCGGGAAAATATTGAACAAGTAGAGCAGAATTATCGGTATAGCCCGCTTATATGGAAGCAGCCGTTGACACGTGTTTCGGACTCTTTGGTCCTCATCAGAACGGCGTAGCCAAGCATTGGATTGAAAACTTGGAGATGAAAATAGCACAACAAACGAAATCCCCTGCTACGGAAGACAATCACACATTTGTGGCTTATTGTTTGAACTCTCCGGTTTGGGTGATTTTGGATTCTTTGTTGTTGTATATATATATATATATATATATATATATATATATATATATATATATATATATATATATATATATATAATTATTCATTCGAATTGTTGTTGCCTGTGAACTATTTCTAATCTTCTGATAATTATTAGCAATAACAGGCTTGTTGAATCTCAAAAAACTCCTCGATTTTATTAAACTTTTTAATAAAATCAAGTTTTTTGAGATTCAACAAGCCTGTTATTGCTAATAATTATCAGAAGATTATATATATATATATCGATGGTGTCCTGACAATATCTCCTATCTGAAAATTTGACATTTTACAGGAGACACAAAAAACCGTTTGAGTTTTTTTCTATTAGGTCGATTTTGTCTGCAGAGTTTTACCATGTTTATTATTCATTATTACAACATTTTTTACATGAACATAATTTTTTTGTTGGTGGCTATCAAGAAAAAACACATAGGAGATATTAGTTTTGATTTTATTTGAGATAGGTGGTTTGGTTAGGTTAGGCTAATTTTTCAAGTGTGTCCCCAGGAATATTTGAGTTAGATAGGTGGAATTACTCTATAATAACTATAAAGATTAAAAGTTATGATTTTATTACAAATATTGGAAAGTAAATAAACAAAATAAAAATATATATTCTGCTTACACATAAACATAAAAACAAACAAAATTCCTTTAAATATAAATAAACTTCAGTTTTATCATTTTTTTGGTAAATTATCATAGAACGTATGGCAGTCTTCCGGAATTACTGACTTTAATTCTTGTATGTGTTTCCACTTTGAGTAAGACAGTTTTAATGTTGATTTATGCAATTGCGGGTAACTGCAATCACTGACAGTAATACTTTTCGGTCTTATGGGCAACTCTCGCCATTCGTCATCAAAATCTTATATCGCTTATATCGAATAATACCGTCGGGACTGTATGATAAGGCTTTTATGTCGGTTACAGTTGGATCGTTCTTGCATTGTTCTGGCCTAATCGAGTGATATATCATGCCTTTCTTTTCCGCAAAGTTTTTAAAAAAAGGATGTTTCAATACCCGAGTTTCATATGGCATCGGCTTTTTTCGTGCTTCCATAGTGGCTCTAACATAACCAGCTGGTAAATATATATCTTTGCCTTTAAGTTTCGTGTTTTTACGTTTGGGGTTCACTCGTGACACATATGATGCTACAAAAAATTTTTTTTATCTCAACTCGTCTCAGACCAGAAATGATCAAAAAGTTCTCTTCGATGAGTTTCGGAAAAATCTGAACAGAATCTATTTTTAGAACGAGCACAATTTCTAGATTGGCCATTAGGGCCTGATTTCCGAGGTTCTCTTATAATATTGTAGTGCGCAGTACCATCTCTTCGAGTATATCCCAGATATTGCTTTCTTTTCATGTGAAGCTTTTTATTAGCGTTTTTTTTCCAGGTGTCGGTATTTGTTAGCTTTCTTCTTTTCCGTTGAGTTTCTTCATCTTCTGAGTCAGTTTCGATATGGTCATCTAGAATTTGACTTTCTTCTTGCTCAGCAGATTGTAAAATGATGGCGGCGCTTTTTTCGTAGTCTTCTGCTGCAGTTTCATTTAAGTTTGATACATCATTCAAACCCTCATGGTCCGTTATTGCATTAGTTGAAAATTGTATAACTACATCTGGGGATTCAGAACTTTCTATTCCAGTTCCATTTTGGTTCGTTGTGTTATTAATGGATCAGTGTCAAAATCTGTAAGTGGGTTGTCACTAGACTTGGATTGGTTTTCGTAATCTGTAGTTGTTAATGGAGTTAACGAAATATTTTGCAAAATTGTTATTTTAGGGTGCTCTATGGTTGGTATAACACTGCAGAAATTAACTGACCCATCGTTATTTACAGTCGTTGGGTGACTATACATCATGTCTTGTGATAAGATTATTGAAAACATTGTTCTCATCAAAAATTATTGGAAGTTCTTCAATATTAATGTTACTAGTCTCTTCAAAAATATTCTGCTCTGGTCAAACACTACTCAAGGCGAGATTGAGAATCCTTTTTGATCTATCAGACATTGTAGGTATACATGGATTTTACCTTTTCAAAAATATAATAAGAATATATTTTTGAAATAGCTACCGTAATCACGTGAAGTTTCGCACGTTTAGCAAAAACAAATTTAGAAAAGAGGCAGTCTGATTATGTTTTCTAACTTTATGAACATATAAAATGTTACTAATTAAATTCTAATGAGCTTACAACAAAACAAATACAACTAGTTTTATGCTTCATTTCATGTTGTTGATTAGAATATTAGATTTATACTAAGTAAAAACTACTGTTTCATTGAAACAACTCACCTGTCATGAAACCACTTATGCTGTTATATGGCGCGCTTGTAGATAGAAGATATTTTTTAAGGTTATGTGGGCAATTCAGTTAGGAGATATTACTTTACACAATTTGAATACTGATACTGTAATGCTGCAGTTGGGTGCAGTTCGCGGCATGCGTATAACGATGCATTTGTTTGTTTGGCGTTAAATATGAAATTTCAGAAAATTTGCAGATAGGAGATATTGTCAGGACACCATCGATATATATATATATATATATATATATATATGTTCAGAAAGATTTCCGCGGTCGGAAGTCGGAAGAGATTTTTCAAATCTTTTACGCGGTTCATTCCGAGAACCAAGTTTTTCATATATATATATATATATATACATATATATATATATATATATATATATATATATATAAAGTAGCGTATTTCAGAGGTTAATTATATGAATTTAAAAAATCTACCTAGCTTCTTTAGTTCTGGAGTTATAAAGGAAAAATAGAAAATTTCGAAACTCTTCTTTTGCCTATTTCTACTTATTTTACGAAGATTTTTTTTTAATTTTGCCACTTCTCCATGGCAACTTTTTGTAGCCTTTCCAAATATCTTAATTGAATGTATATACAGGGTATCGTACACATTGGGCCACCCTCAACTTTTCATTTTCAAATACGGACCTGTAATTTTTATTGCATTTTGTCAAATGCCAACAGTCATGTTTCATATTGGCGTTCTATTTTTATCTAAATCATAAAGTGTTTTGGAAATATTGAACTAATACAGGGCATTCTATACCTTATTCCATGATATATTTTTATTTATATATATATATATATATATATATAAATATATATATATATATATATATATATATATATATATATATATATATATATATATATATATATATATACAGGGCTATTCAGAAGATTTTGAATCTGTATATATTAAGTTGATGACAGGAAGGTACCTTTTCTAACGATAAACCCAATGAGAAAACTAGTCATAAAATTATATAAATATTTACACTCTGAGTTGTGATTCGAAGTTGTATAAATGAAAAACATTTTAAATTATAACAAAGGACCCCGCACATTTAGTTAGAAAAAATGACGACAGCTAAATTCGCTAATTTTTGGATATATTATAGATACTGGCCAGCTATGAAACATATCAATTTTAAATTTTGTTCCCACGACTGGTTTGGGATATAGAGTGGTCCAAATGTCAATGTCTCAATAAACCATCTTTACAATTTTAGAAAATGCTGTTAACATACAGACTTTCTGTGAAATGCGATAACCTCAGTGGGAAGCTATAGCTCGACCATAGTCACTCATATAACTCAAAATTGAGTCCGACATATACAGGCTGTTTACTCGATGGGTTTGTGTACACAGTCTCAACTTCGACAATTATGTTTCAAAAAGCTTTATTTCTTACTTAATAGTAACAAAGGATACCCGAAATAATAGACGGAAAGTACAACTGTCTACCATGTACAATTTAGAAAGAAGGATGGTCTAATTTGACATCACCGAATTTTTCTTCTTTATATTTTGTACAGGGATTATTTTTGAGGTACTGGAGAAATAAATGAGTTCATTGCCATATCGAATAGTTAAAAAACAGGCCATATTCATGTTAAAATTTAAGTTCATATACCGTATGTTCGTTTCCTAATGTCGTAAAATGAGTGTGTATCTAATGAGTCTAATGGGACTGATTGGATTTCAACGAGACAAGTAAGAATAGTATATTCAGTTTGTATTATTCAGGGTGGTTTGGAATCGCTTCTTCTAGATCCATAGACTAACTTTTCAAGATACGGTTACAGTGAAATACGTTCTCTGACCATAAGTCTAGTATCCTGAGTGAATAATTATTTTCACATTTGAATATCAATTGAAATCGCGTTGTTTACCGAATCTATAATTTTAGTAAAAGGATATTTCACGTGCGGGAGCATACGAGAATAACCAAGGTACCACAACACCATTGCCACATGAGCACATGTTCCGAGTGTTCTTGGACCTGATTTACAGGTACAGTAGTACCCCGACAGCGACTCTCGGTCTTCATTATTTTGAATCCATAGCTGATACTTTGTAACATTTTTATATCTCGAAAATAGTCTCAACCTAACAAGGTTAATATCGAGATGAGCTTCATCAATTTCTAAATTAATATCTTGATCACCTCAAGATGAAAAATAATTAATACATGTTTATCTACGAGGTATGCCTGTAAAAATGAACATACGGTATAAAAACGTCAGTTTCAACATGATATGTACTTTTTATAGACTATTCGATTTACTTACTCTCCAGTACCTCACAAATAAAAAGTTTTCAAGTAATAAAGAAAAAAAATTCTGTGATTTTAACTTTTGGACCACTTTTTTTTCTAAACTATACATGGTAGGAAGCCGTATTTTGCTTCACTGTTTTAGATATCGTTTGTTATCAATGAAGCTAGAAATAGAGATTTTTGGCATAAAACTGTCGAAGTTGAAGCCGCATACACTTACTCATCGAGTAAACAGCCTGTATATGCCGGGCTCATTTTCAAGTTATTTGGATGGCTTCCTTCAAATAACGGTTTCTTAGTGAAGTTATCATATTCCAGTAAACATTTGTATGTTAACATAATTTTCTGAAATTATGAATATGATTTTTTTGGACATATATATTTGGACCACTCTATATCCTAAACCAGTCGTGGGAACAGAATTTAAAATTGATATGTTGTGTAGGTAGCCAGTATCTACAATATATCCAAAAATTAGCGAATTTAGCTGTCGTTATTTTTTCTAACTAAATGTGCGGGGTCCTTTGTATATTGCCACTAAGCAATTAATCTTTAAATAGTACCTAACTATTATTAATAATAATTAATGAAGTGAAAGTACCATTTAAAATTAACATTATATCGATAATATATTGAACACGTTAGTGTTTAGTAATCCTAGCAGAAAATTATGTAGCTTCCAAAAGTTATGCACAACTTCTGGGATTGCGCAAACTGGGATAACACTCATTTATGATGAAATGCAGGTATTAAAACCATTTCCAGCTTACTGGAAATTAATTCTTCGAAAAATCTCATTTTGATTGGCCTATAACGAAACATTTCTACAACATAACAGCAAAATTGTTTGGTATTTCTGGGGTGTTACCACAGTTACACTGAGTAATCGATTATACAGCTTTAGCACATGGGAGACAAACATTTTCATTATTTTCTGCACGAAAACACAATGGCTTACGCAGTCGGCAAGAATAAAACTTCAATGGGGTATCATTCTAATATTCGTATACAATAACATATATAATCTCTATTATTTCAGAGAAAATGAAGAAAGGTATAAACAACCAGCAACAGAACTGATTCAATTTTTGACTTGTGAACATCTCGCTCAACTGGAGAATGAATTCAAATGTGGAAAATATGAAAATGGAATGAGCAAAGAGGAATTTTTTTCTGCAATAAAGCGTGCAGTATCTGAAGATGCATCAGATAAAGGTAGTTTTTTTCACTAACTTTAAACTCAAAAAAAATTGCTATCAAATTAAACAACAGTTGAAAATTTACATGAAAATCAAACATATGTTCAAATTTCAGATATCAGAGACTGTGATCAGTTATATTTAGCTTTTTTTGATCTACACCAAACTGATCACCGCTTGACGTGGAATTCAGTTTTGGGGGCCCTTCTTAATGCATTTCCTTCTGAACGTGAAAGTCAAATAAAACTGAAATTTCAAGGAATTCAGAAGAACGAACTAACGAAAGTAAGAATGACATAACTGAAAAGTTTTAGGTACCCATAATACATTCATAATCATTTGAAGAGCAGTAGTTTTCCCTAATTTTTGTTTGTTTTAAATACAAATTCTTTTTCATTCATTTCTGAGTCAATTTGGAGACGCTGAAGTAATGCACAAAGCTAGAATATCCGCAAAAAATATCTATCGCAGCGAACTGTAAGATATCATACGAAACTACCTACATCCAAAGTTTCAACCCTATGGTCCCAAAATTGCGCCTTCTATCGTGTGAAAATGAATTATTTCCTCTCCTAGGGGGTCAACCCCATAA
>JARQZK010000118.1:77500-137500 GCA_030704885.1 Cynegetis impunctata
TAGATTATTTATTGTTAATGTAAATTATTCATTCTTGTTACTCTGTGTGTAATACCTACATGTTAACACTAGTCAACAGTGTTTAATTAAACTAATTTATAATACACATTTTTCACTTCAGTCATCAAAGGCATGTAGAAAAAAATATTGTAACGACAGATTCGATCAACTATTATTTCATAGTCAATGATTAAGGCAATATTCAAACTTCTTTAATTACTCACACAGGAACTGCAGACTGAGAAAGAGTACGTAAAAATAAATATGATTAAAGGAATTCACAAGGAAATAATACGAGAGATAATTTATTGCAAAGAAGACAATACACTAACAACTTGCAGTAGGGATCAAAATGCTTCAGTTGTAAAACTGTTTTTAGACCATAAAAAACCAACGATGATATACGAAATGTCTAAGGTGGGTAGTTTTCAGCTTTTGGAGTACGAACAATATTAAATTTCATTTAAAAGAGGACATTTCACTTTTAAGTTCTTTACATTGTTAGAAAATATTCTTCAATACAATTTTTCTTAAACATGCTCATTGAATGATACCTCTTAAAACGAATATGTCTCCATTAAAAATAATTGTTTTTTAGATCTAGAGGAAATACTAAAGACATTACAAGTCGGAATATCAATTTCTTGGTATCATTTCATTTAATCCTTACTCCTTGTGTAAGAGTTGGTTCAAAATCTCGAGGCCACTGTCATTGAATGCGCAGATAACCAATACAGATCGGATGATACATCTACTATGACATTAAAAACATTTAATATTGTTCATGAAAAATCTCTCAACTAGGGACGCAGGTACTAGAATATTGGGATTTCGATTACAATGTGAATGCCAAATTATTAAATAGAAACAGCTAATTTTGATGATAAGAAGGAAAAAAAGAACTAATGTTTTCAGGTCGTACTAACTTCGAACTTATTTCGCCGCTTTATCCAACCCTCCTCACATGTGATTGGCCATGAGGTTTTGAAAGTACTCTACAAAAGATTTTTGATCACTTGTTCTGAATTTTGAGTTGATGAAAATTCACATCCAAACTTTCAAAATATAATGAAGAATGATTATTAGGCTCTTACACCGTATATTATTAAACTAATAGCGTTCTCCATTGGTAGAACTAGTGTGCACTGAGTGCAATTTTTATGATCCATTGGTAAGCTTAGTGTGAGGGTTCTTGATCCATTGGGAAACTAGGGCCGTAGAAATTGAATTGAGTGCATGTTTTTTGGCACGAGGTACGAGAGCTCGTGCCGGGGTCAGTGCAGTTATTTGATTTGAATGAATAACAGAATACTTAATATTGAGAACTTTGAATTAATAATTTTATAAAGTTTTACCATGATCTAATAAAAAATTATTCCTGTACTGCTTCGTGACGGTTAAATATAATGGAATATACATTTAATTGTGTGAAAATAATCCAGAAAATTGTTATTGAATGATTTAAACTTTATATAGTTACTTGAACCAATTTTCAGAGAATAAATGTATGTACTTCAAGAGTTATAATATTAATTAGTTGTTTTGCCAGTTTTTTCAGCTAACATATAATAATAGTTAATTTCATCACCTTATAGGAAATATCTTGCATTTTATAATTACTTATATAAAGTTTTACAGATCAAAATTAGAAAAAAATCTTAATCAGTGAATCAATACACTTTATACAAGGTAAATTACTGACTGCATGGTTACCTTAGCATACAACCTACTTGTCAAAACCTTCCATTCTATAAATATTTGGTAGAGGTTCTTTCAATGAAACCATATCATTATTTATTAAATCAATAATGTAAGAACAGGTAAATTCATCGTAATCTGTAATCAAAGCACACTCTCTCAAGAAGCAGTCTGGACAGAAAAAGTTTAAATAAAAATACTCAGTTGTCAACTTAAAAAGCGTATCCCAGTCGTCAATAGGGACACAAAGGGTTACTAATTCGTTATTAATTTCAAATTGAAGGTTTATTTCTTGGGTAATTTTTTTACATTTCATAAACAAAGAAAAACTTCAATTTTACGATTAAAAATAAAAAAGCGGAACTTAACTAACATAACCTCAAAAAACAAACAGCTGTAGTGTTACCGAAACCCGAAACGGAATTTATAAAATTTGTGATCCATTGGGACTGCCCCAGGGCAGTTTTGTGACAGAACTAATCGAGTGTCAGTGCCGCACCAGTTTTACCAATGGAGAACGCTATAAGTTTAATGATAAACCGAGTTTAATTTGACATTTGACAAGCGAAAATGTCAAATTAAACTCGGTTTATCATTAAACTTAGTTTAAAATTACGGTGCAGGAGCCTATATGATAACTACACAAACGGCCAATCGATAAGAAATAAAATTCAAATATAGTGACACATATCACCAGGGCCGGATTTCGGCATGGGCCACATGGGCCCGGGCCCGGGGCGGCAAATTTTTAGGGGCGGCAAATTTTGAAGGCCAGTTAAATTTTGCTAAAAAATCAAGAGCGTTTCATGCAAAATTTTTGTTTTCACTCAGATTCATACACTTATTACTCAAAGGATATTGAAGCTCCTTTTTTTTCTTGTTGAATGTCATCAATTGAAAGGTCTGTGTAAAGAAAAAGCATCCAGTACAGAAGAAATGTCGCTGTCACAGATATATTTTGTCCAAAGACCTCCAGAACTTATAACCAAATGTAAGAGTAGCTCTTAAGATGTTTTTGTGTACACCAGCCAGCAACTATGCAGCAGACGTTCATTTTCCGTTCTTTTACGAGTAAAGAATTATTTAAGATCAAATTTTGGCCAGAAAAGGTTAGTTAACTCAGCTATTTTAACCATAGAAAAAGACTTGAGAGAAAGGCTTAACATGTAAGCTTGACTTAAATGATGTCGTTGATTCATTCGCTAATATTAAAGCTAGGCGTAAAAAAATCTGAAAACTTAAGTTTAAACTTTTTGAAAAGTTTCACTACGAATTGAATGTTTTAGCTCTCAATAAACAGTTTTATCTTTGAATCGTTTTCGATTTCTTAATTTCCTGACGTTACAATCCACTTTGAAAAAAAAATCAAAATTGATTTTTCTTTAGTTTATGTGGTTTCAAAATAAGAGAAAAAAATATTAATTTCTGAATGGTTGGTAAACAGTAATGAGACAAAAAAACAACATAAAGGACTACTGGATTTTTTTGAATCTCGTCGGCAACAAGTGACGAAACATGTAACTTTTCCTTTAATCCATATTTTTCCGTTAATTATGATAACAATAATAATTGTACTATGTTTTGTTTAACACTTGAAGGATATCTTGAGGCATAAAGGAAATCATAGATTCTCTGCAAATATTCCACATAACAAAGTACTAATTAGCATTATTCCTAGATTATAGTTAGTGAGGTTATATAAAGTTTTGACATTATTAAGATGTTATTCGAATTTATTCTTAAGAAATTGATGTTCAAATAGTATTATTTTAGGTGTGGCAAATTGCCGCGTTTGGGAGGCGGGGGCGGAGAAATATTTTGGGCCCATGGGCGGCAAATTCGTAAATCCGGCTCTGCATATCACCATCTGTAGATATAAAAGTCAATATCGAAAGAATGGGATGTCACTTTGAGCATCTTCAACCTGCTTGTCACCCTAAGACTAAAACCGTAGAAGAATAAGACACAGGAGAACTGAATCTTCTACTCGATTTCTTGAAACAAAAACTTTCTCTTTCAATTAAAAGTGGAATTCAGAGAAGGTAAACATTTTAGTATAATTATCGTTGATTTTTATAGGGGACATCTACAATGAGCTTCAGCAGAAAACTAAATTTACTCATCACCGGTAGCCATGATGGAACTATAAGATTATGGAATACTTTAGTGATAACTGAAGCAATAGCAGTACTCACAGATCATCAATCTGGAATCAAAGATATTCTCTTATTGGAAAATCAAAACATGTTTATCAGTTGTTCTAAAGATGGGGTGAGGAACAAGATTGGATTAACTTCTGATATCTATAAAATGAAACCTAATTGATCTTGTTGAGGATAAAAGTTTTTAGTTTGATGCTAATTGATCGTATTTTCTACGAAAATAATAGATTATTGCACTGTACCAAATGTCAAGATTGATTTTGAAATCCGTTTTATACCTTCCGGGTCACAATTTTTTTGAGGGTTTTTATAGATGTCTGATTCGGGTAAACTCATGGGGTACATAAGCAGCATTTATTATAAATAGCATTTGCAAAAGTCAGTCTTCTAGAGACTTTGGACGACGTATGGAGGTTTTTGAAGGATTTTTGCACACCAAATCACCTCCAAATTTAACTATTTTCATTAACCACCGGTAGATATTTCATGTTCGTCTGATTTAAGGTTTTGCTCACCTCCAAAACCCCTCTAAATTGACTCAGGTGGTTTAAAATTTGCTGTGAAAAAAAACAAAAAAGAGAGATAAATACATTCCTTCTTTTATTACATTTTAGGTGATAAAACTATGGAGTATCAATAGCCAAAAATGCTGTCAAACTATTTGTCTGGATTTTCCAAGCCTGAAAGAAGATGGAAGTTTAGTAGAATGGGCAACAAAATGTATGTTTCTTGGTCCAAAAGTGCAAGTACAGAAGGAAATATCTGTCAATTCCACTTCAAACAATTCATGTGAAAACTCCATAAATGGATACGAGAGGTAAGGTGTTTTTCGTATTAACGTGATCGGTATTGACTTTTCCAGTCTCCTTTGATGTTCAGCTATGAATATTATTTGAGGCATGGGACGCGTACACCTTCAAATTTTCATCTAGAATATATAATAGAAGTTCTATGTCTCATGATATGAGTCTACAACATTTTAAATTGGTCATAAGACTTCGTTGTTGGTAATAGGTATGTGCCGTCCTGCCGTCTCAATTATTTTATTTTTCACTTATATTTGTTGATTTTACCTTAGATGCGGTTGCTATAAATACACACAAGGAAAATGGAAAGTATAGGAGCAATGAACCGATTTTAAAATCGATTTTTCATTATAATAAAATGATTTTTTCGTGAAAAATAAAATCTGGTATGCGCCACGTGCGTTACTAGATCCTAACGACCATCGGGCAACATTCATGCCTCGGGCCAAAGGCCCTCGGGCCGAATGTTACCTCCGGACGTTAGGATCTATATAACGCACTTGGTACATAAATAACTATTAAGCATTATCCGACTTTAACTGCCCATGATTGGATTCCATATAAAATAACAAAGTTAGACATATTACTTAACTAATTTCTCATCTTCATGTCAAGTAGGTACACTATCTGTCAGAAGTTTTCGCATTTTCAAGAAACTTCTTCTAGCTATTTCAATGCAAGCTTTTATTTCCAATCGAGGCTCACAAGTTTCAAAATTAAAAGTTAAAGGATACACTAATGCATGTAATGTTTCACCGGTTTTAAATCGATTGGTTTCTCTTGCCGGGATATTCAGCCTTTTGGATTGATTGGGCCGATACTTGGTGTAAATTAATAAACATATTAAAACAATGGTTAATAATAACAATTTACACATTTATTAAAAGAAATAACGCATGACGCACGTTTCGGTGAAACTTCACCTTCTTCAGATGCTAATGGCAAACTATTATGCCATTAGTTTGCCATTAGCATCTGAAGAAGGTGAAGTTTCACCGAAACGTGCGTCATGCGTTATTTCTTTTAATAAATGTGTAAATTGTTATTATTAGCCATTGTTTTGATATATTCAGCCTTGCTTTGATGCTAATTATTTCTTATGTTTCGCCCACAGTTGTATTGAAATCTTCAGAGCTGTCCATTTTGTATTAAGAATCTCCAACAGACTAGGATATAATTTGTTCTTGCTTTATGTAACATATTTTAATTTAAATTATTATAAACAAATACTCAGAAAACTCCAATTTCGCATTAGAATAAAGAATGGAAATTTTATCATCCTTTTCGTGTTATTCAAATATATTTCGTTAAAGTCAGATATCTTACAAGTATGGAGCCACGTTACATATTATAGTTAATTCAATCATAAATATCATTAACTACCTACAATGATGAATTAGATATTTTTTCTTCAAACGTCATATAAGTGATAACTTTTGTGACGTTCCTCAATGACATTAAGTGTGATTTATATGACTAGGAGTATAAGTACTTATACTCCTAAGCGTATAAACACATTATAGTACTATGAATTTATTCACAATGGTATTTATTATTTATTCGTAATATTTATAGTAAAAGTACAATTATGAAGATTTGCATCATTTAACAATCCTCCATTTCTTGCAATATCAGTACTATTCATAACAACTTTTCCAGAGTGAACGGCATTTACAAATCCATTACTTATATCGGGTTCATTAAATGAAGATTGTTCGAGATTTTCGGCGGAGCTAGGTTGAAGAATTCTCTTAGCAATTTTGGATTTACTTTGCACAGAGTCTTCGATGTACCCTTCGGCAACTGCATCAGATTTCCAACCCCCATGCCTTTTCAGCGTAGTGATATCCACACCACTATCAACAAGCATTGTTGCGGAAGTTCTTCTTAAGCAATGACCTGTATATTCTTTCCAATTTGGAATCTTCAGATACAATGCCACGTCTTTTACTACACAACCAATTTTATGGATACCCATAACAGCTTTATAACATTTCCCATTTTGATATTTCAAAAAAAAACGTCGTTCCCTAAAATCGGCAGGGCGCAAATTAACGTACTTTCTATATTTGCTCAGATATTCATCACCCAGGACGTTGAAGGTTCTACTCTTATTAGTTTTAGTGTTGGGAATGTTTATTAGCAGCAAAGAACCCATATCTTCAAGATCATCAACTGTCATATTCACTAGTTCATCGCAACGACATGCCCCAGATATTCCAAATATCAAAACTACCTAAAAAATTAAGTGTTGGTTAGCACAATGTGAAACAAACAAAATGTAATTTTATTACCTTCATCGCCAAATACTTTTCATCTGGGGTTCAGACAAAAATTTGCTGAACTGTTCCCTTGACAAGACACTCGATTTCTTTGGCTTATAACCTTCTCCTTGCTTTTTTAAAAATGCACGCAAATTGT
Source organism: Cynegetis impunctata (assembly GCA_030704885.1). Classification (NCBI taxonomy): domain Eukaryota; kingdom Metazoa; phylum Arthropoda; class Insecta; order Coleoptera; family Coccinellidae; genus Cynegetis; species Cynegetis impunctata. Next base: position 84,588 of record JARQZK010000118.1, read on the forward strand.
AGTATTTTTCAATGTTCACATTATGCTTCAAATTCAACACAGACCTTATCATTGAATAATGAGCCCACAAACTAGAACTCTTCATTTTCAGTGCCATTTCGGTAAAGTATGCCAACAAAACGTTCTCAGAGTATTGCACTACTTTTTTCCATTGCACCATTTGTTGAACTTAACAAACGCAGCTTCATATACTGCAGCAGATTTCGTCGGCAGCAAGTTTTGTATAGATATTCTAGCTGCCTCTACCACCTCGGGAGGATCATTACACATTTCTAAACTCATTTTCTTCACCGAATTTGAAATATTTGTTTTAATGGATGTCAAACAAGTACGTATCCGTGACAACGATACGAAAAAGGCAATATACAGTGAAATAAGTTAAAGATTCAATCTTGTTATCTTTATTAAAAAATTCGTTTCCTTTTATTGTTTTATTTCGAATGAAATTATGCTCGTTTGAAGAAAAAATAGTATATGATATTCGTAGAATAAGATACTTTATGTGCCTCGCATGGATTGTCTGACTCACTACGTTCGCGTTACGTAACATTGATTTTTATTGAATTAAAAAACTAGGGAATTTGAATCTCCCAAGTTGTAAACTCTTTTCGTTTATGTTTTACGGGGTTTCCCTCGATTGTATTGTAAGTCAGTTTTATTTTATTCACCCAAGTTGGCAACTCTATCCGTTTATGTTTTATGGGGAATACCTCGACTGTATTCTTCGTCATTTATATTTTGTTTCCGTTGTCAGTTTTCATTAAGTGTTTCAAACACGTAATACACAGAATCATTTCCACCAAACCACCAAGTTAGCTAAAAATGTATGTAACGACAGGGCCAGGTCAGGAAAACGGCATAATTAAATGTAAGATTAGTAGTAAAAGTTTATTAGGACAAATTAGAGTCCTTTTCAACATATCACATTGTGTTTGATTGTTTATTAAATAATAATCTCTTGTTTTGTTTATTATTAACGAAAACACGATTAAAACAATAAAAACGGTATTTTAGCAACTTCTAGGTAAAAATGGTCACTTGGGTATTACGTAATGTTTATAGGGGGGAGGAGGGGATCATGAAAACGTTACGGAGCGTTACATAGGGGGGAGGGAGGGTCAAAAATCTTCAAAAATTGCGTTACGTAATACTTGAACGACCCCCAAGATGAACTCTCAACTCAATAAAATAATTTGATCAGTAGGTACTGAATATTTCATGATTAGGTATACCTAGCTCATGTTTATAAAAAAATATTGGCAGCTTATGAAGTATTAAATAAGTTTTGAAGTCTTCATATTGAACATCATATAATTTATATAGAAAATCAATATTTAAGGAAACTGTTTATAAATTATTCATTACATTTTAATACCTCATTAACACTCTATAATTTGCCGTTTTATCACATATTTCGTAATCATTTCAAAAGTAAAATAGGACCTTAATAGGAAACTTGTTTTGTTGATATTAAGTTACCTACTTAAAATATCACATCATTCTTGACATACTTCTTATAATGGAAATTTTTGACCAAATGGAGTAATATAAAAACATATATTTATTCACCTATATTCACTATACGTATAAACATGGAAAATTTTATTGGAATACAAAATTCTCAAGGATCTGATTGAATTAATGTGATGAGTGAACGTTTGCACAAAAGTATGAGTAAATTTGAAAAAAGCACCTCATTATAGAAAAAGAGCTGAAGATGATTTTTTTAAATCTCTGTCTTAAGTCTTTCCCTTTCTGCACCCACGGCACTAATAATCACTGATATATATATATATATATATATATATATATATATATATATATATATATATATATATATATATATATATATGTGTGTGTGTGTGTGTGTGTGTGTGTGTGTGTGTGTGTGTGTATGTGTGTGTACATACGTTCCAAGATGAAAACAATCAGGTGACACTAAAAAATAAACCTTTTTGGAGAGCTCTCATATTCCAGAAAGAGAGCTCACTTGTTCAAGTGTAGCCTATCATTAGATAACCAATTTATCAATAATCCATTCTCCATTTCGTTTAAAAGAAATGAAAATTTTGGTATTTTTGTAAGCATGAATAGATATAGAACGGAAAATTTTTCATTATGCAAATACAGAAAATTCAAGAAGTTTAATGATTCATCAAAACAAATAGGTAATAAATTAAGATAACATCAGTATTTATTGAAAAAGTAAGCATGATTTGAATTCAAAATTAATGAAACTCGACATGAAATAATTATTAAGGTATTTCCGACCTTTGAATTGCGTTTGTTATGTCCATTATTAGCATATTAATTATCAAGTTGATAATTTCAAGATCATCCTGATCCTTTCAACACATTCAACGAGGAATTTTAGAATTTAGTTTCCGCGAACTGTCTATTAATTTTAAGACAAAGGAGATATACCGTCCATAAATATGGTTATTGGTAAATAAAAATCGGCCAAGTGCGAGTCAGACTCGCGCAAGAAGGGTTCTGTACCATTGACTATGCCCCCTTAAATATTTATTTGATTTTAATTTTATTATTTATTATTGAAGTAAATATACAATTAAGTATTTCGTGAATATTTCAAGTGCCTACCTATTATCTTTTATTTTATGAGAGCCCCCCTTGAATATTTATTTTCTTCTAATTTTATTATTCATTATTAGAGTAAAAATACAACAGAGTTTTTTGTGAATATTTCAAGTGCCTACCTATTACCTTTTATTTTATGAGAGCCCCCCTTGAATATTTATTTTCTTCTAATTTTATCATTTAATATTAAAGTAAAAATACAACAGAGTTTTTTGTGAATATTTCAAGTGCCTACCTGTTGCCATTATTGATATTGAGCAAAAAAGGGCAAAAAAATCACGTTTGTTGTATTATGGGATATTTATTTTATTCTGGTTGCCGTTATAGCGGCAACAGAAATACATAATTTGTGAAAATTTCAACTATCTAGCTAGCTATCGCAGCTCTTGAGATACAGCCTCATGACAGACAGACAGCGAAGTCGCGTTGGACGCTTACACGCTTTGAGCGCTCACGCTTAGAAGCACAGATTATTGGCGTTTGTGTTGGCCTACTAGCGCTTAGAGACGCTCACGCTTTGGCTTTGAGCATTTAAAGGTGAATATCAGATCTTTTTTTACGCTTAGGTAGGCAAAAGCCCGATAGTTCACGCAAATACTGTGCTTTAACATTTCCCTACAAATTTATTAATTATCGACAACAAAAGTTAGGTTAGCTTACGCTTAGTGTTAAGCGTTTGTGAGCGCGAGTCGACCATAGAGAACGAAGCTTATAAGCCCTTAAAGCGTGTAAGCGCCCAACGCGAATGCACCCTTAGTAATAGGGTTTCGTTTTTAACCTCTGGGTACGGTACCCTGAAAATTATACTATGATTTAGTGTAAGTCAGGGCCGTATCCAGGGGGGCGCCAGAAGAGGCTGACCCCTCTCTGGAATTATTTAAGCCCCCTCTAGAAAAGATACCAGAATTATTACAAACCAAAAATGTTTATACCTATCTGCGTTGAAACATAAAACTAGCCTATAGTTACAAACAAATCTACCCAATTGTAAAACTGGCTTAAAATTATTTATCTGTGGCATCTCTTAACCCGCAAAACATGATTACGTTTTTTATCCTAAAATGAAATAGCGACAAACCAGCGGCTACCATCTGGGTTGCCAGATTTTTATCAGAACCGTGTTGCACTTTAGACGCTAATTTGTCGCCCAGAAGCGCAACCGTGGTTGCGAGGGGAAACATTGGCAACAAGTATTTTTCATATAAAATTCACTTATTCTAGGAGTTATTTCATACATGTTTTGCTGCTAATTTGTCGCCCAAAATCACAATCATGAGTTTTTTCACAACTGTACGAAAAAATAGTGCACCCAACATGTTGCCTACTCGTCCGAAAAACAATAATAGGTACTTTCGGAACTTTTTATTTAAATTACTATTACAATCAAAACCACGATTCTGTTACAAATATTTTTATTTTTATACAGGGTTAGTTTAAAGTATGGAAACATCTGAATATCTCACAAACGGAAGAAGATAAAAAAAATATTTTAACACGTGTTGCAAGGTTGCCTTGGGAGCATATTTTCATATTTTCAACAAAACTTACAGGGTGGTCCTAAAAAGCGTAGTGACTGCAGAGATTGAATTTTTAAATAGAACACCCTGTATAATATATCATTTTATGAATTCTTTCAACTTTTAGATTAATTTTGTTATTAAGTTCCCTATGCCCAAATTCTATGGTTAGGCAGATATCGGCACTTTAATTATTGCATTACATCTATTGATGAAACTAATAGTAACTATAAATATCTTATGCACGGAAGTCAACAAATAAAAATCTTTTCACATGTGTTGCAGGATTGCCACGGAAATATAAAGTACGCTGAGTGGTAATGAAAACCGTAGCCAGTAAGCCTCTAAATGTTGATTCTAGTATTACATCTTGAATCCTAATAATAATAATCAACATTCAAAGAAATGAAGAAAACTAACTGAACAAATTCTATAGTAAATGTTCAAAGTGCAAACCATTTACGATTTGACAGTATCCAAGTCTTTTACAAAATTGTCCAATTGAATCACGTAAATATGTTTGTGGTATCAGATTTATCTCTTCCAAAATACGATTTTGTAGAGTTTGTACATCAACTGGTCTATTTTTGTAAACTTTATTTTTTAGGTATCCCCACAAGAAAAAATCTAATGGGGTCAAGTCTGGTGACCGGGGCGGCCATTCTATTGCTACTCGACGTCCTATCAATCTCTGTGGAAACACTGTATCTAGATAGGTTCGTACAGCTCGGGTGTAATGAGGGGAAGCACCATCTTGTTGATACCATATGTCATCAGAAGGTAACGTTGGATTGTTAGAATTGGGAAATATGGCTGCTATAGCTGGCACAATATTATTTCTTAACAATTCCAGATATCTGTCACCATTTAAATTACCTTCTACAAAAAAAGGTCCGATTATGTGATTATTAATAATCCCCGCCCAGACATTTATTTTCTGCGGCCACTGCGTGTGTCTCTCCCTCATCCAACGCGGATTACCTCTAGACCAAATCCGGCAATTATGTCTATTTACTTCTCCGTTGAGGCAAAACATTGCCTCATCAGAAAATACAATTTTTTTTTCAAAATTAACATCAACGTTCCTTTTTTCTTCAACTGTTTCACAGAACTGCAATCTGCGGTCTGGGTCATCTTCCGTAAGTTCTTGACTGTAGTGAATTTTATAAGGTTTCATTTTTTCTGACTTCAAAATTCTTAACACGAACGTTTGAGCGATATTGTTGTCTAGTGCCAACTGGTTTGAAGATGTTTGAGGATTTTACTCAACTTGGAGTAGCACAATTAGTTTTGTTTCATCATCTGTAGCAGTTTTCGGCCTGCCAGGCTTAGGACAGTTTCTAACATTTCCAGTATCTCTATACCTACCTCTTGACAGTTTTGAAAACGGTTGATCTGTTAATAACGTGTTCAGGATTCAATTCATTAAATATGCGTGAAACTTCTTCATACGTTCTTTCCATGTCGCCAAAGCCTCGTAAAATTAGGATTTGTATGCGTTCTGTATCACTAAGATATGCCATTTTATAAAGTGATTGACGTTAACTAATTTTGACAGTTCATTAATATTTATATGCAAAGCATAGCCAGCTTTGTGAGAATAAGTACTTATTTTGTAATTGTCGATATCTGCCTAACCATAGAATTTGGGCATAGGGTACCTCATACAAAAGTTAATCTAGAAGTCAAAAATATTCATAAAATGATATATTATACAGGGTGTTCCATTTAAAAATTCAATCTCTGCAGTCACTACGCTTTTTAGGACCACCCTGTAAGTTTTGTTGTATCATGAAAATATGCTCCTACGGCAACCTTGCAACACGTGTTAAAATATTTTTTTTTATCTTCTTCCGTTTGTGAGATATTCAAATGTTTCCATACTTTAAACTAATCCTGCATAAACTGTTCACAAGACATCATTACATCATCATCTTCTTTGTCTGTGCTCGAAGTTGTGGATTGGTTCTGCTATTGCTACATATCAGAATTAAATTTTGCATACATAGCTTTGCTAGGCTCAAATTATTTACAGCAAATTTCATTTTTTTCCAAGTGAGATCTAATAGACACAACCTTTAACACTTTTAGTATCATTTTATTTCGAATTTTACATTTAACATTATTAATCAATGAAAATATCCTTTCCACGAATGAATTGGATGACAGTAACCTTGGAAGAGTAAATGCAAATAGAGCTAAATCTTCAAACATGAATTTGCAGGCTGCGTTTTTAAATCTATAATCTTCATCCAAAAAGTGGCTTTATGATATAAACGTCTATAAATATATTTATTTGTTTATATTTAATGATGAGTACATTTTTATTTTTTTTAATATTTTTTATTTCTATTAATTTTATTTATTTAGAGTTTTCTAGAAGAGATTTTTTATTTAATATTTTTATTCGAATAAATTTTTTCATTTTTCCAAAATGTTTTTCAATTGATATTCGTTTTCCAGTACACACTTCTAGGTAAAAAGAGAGAAAAAGCTGTAAATTCCTATCTTTTTTTCACGTCTATTTATTTCAGTACTATGTAAGAAACAAGCCCCCTCAAGAATTTGTCAGCCCCCTCTAGAAACCAGTGCTGGTTACGGCCCTGGTGTAAGTGCTCCAATCCTTTAGTTTTAGTATAAACCTTAAAGTTGAATATTGAATACTTTGCGACAGAGGTTCCAAAACTGTGACATGTGGCGCGGTAGTCACATCACAAGACGCCGCAAAACAATGTGTCCTAACTCAACAACAAAAAAAGGTGGAAGTTAAAAATATTTGAATTTTTAGGGTGGTTTAGTTTCACCTGATCCTGTGTAAAATTAACGTCGCGGTGATTTTCGCGATTGATCTGGCATAGGTGCTCTGGTAGATCTTTCAGAAAGCATATACCTACCTAGGTACCTAAGCTAGGGTTGCTATCCGTCCGGATTTTCCCGGATTTGTCCTAGTTTAGGGGGCGTCCGGGGGTCGTCCGGACGGGGCCTTCAAAATATGTCCGGGTAAAACCCGGACAAATTTTGTGTCTGGGGAATCCCGATTGATTTTAAGATGAGCAATATATTAAAACAAATCATAGTCAAAAATTAATTTATAATCGTAAGCCGTATACAAGCTAAATCCAGAGAGAAACTTGCTAAATACACATACCGTTTCTCCTCTGACTAAAATAAAGTATAATTTTAAAGATTTGAGTTGCTCTCTTTTAAAAATTCCTGATGGAAAAGGAAGATACTTTGGCAGAAATTGGCAAGTCTGAAAAATATCAAGTTAAGTTAAATTAGTAAAAAGAACTTGACCTCGTTAAAATTAAAACTTGTAACTTAGGTACTTATAATATATAGTTAATAAATAATTTAGGCTTTTTTTTACCTAACCTATTTAACCGAACTAGATGACCTATCCTATAATTTGTTGTTACAATGTAGTCTATTTGATCTATCTAAACTTATCATTATAAGTTCTCTTTTATTTGATGATACCAGAAAAAAAGAGTTTCTTATTATTTTTGTTACATTTTTTCAAAAAGGGAAAACTGTAAACTATGTTATATAGTAGATATTTTATTTGTTTTTTGTTGTTTGTTTATATCGTAAACAAGCGGTTCGAAGTTTGAATGAATAAAAAAATTAAAATATGAACGATGTTTCGTTTTATTCGAACAAATATATTTTACGGGGTGTCCGGGAAAGAACTAAATTCCAACCAAATGTCCGGGGTTTTTAAATTTTTTGTCCGGCGTCAGCAATTTAGGTGATGGCAACCCTAACCTAAGCAAAAGCTGAATTTCCTTAATGTCTCTCTGCAAGGCGAGAACATGTACCTTTTGAAGTCGAAGGACAAATTATCAGCATCCATGAAAAAACTCAGATTATGGAGGAAAAAATAAAGGAAGATGATATCCTCTAGATATGAAAACCATATTTGAAAGACATTCATCACAACTCATCATCCGGTTTGAAAAAATACTTTCGAAATTAAAATTTGGATAGATATGCATCGATTCGAGATCCACTCAACACTAGTGCTTCATCGGAATTTACTCCTGCTCAAGAAGAGACTTTCATCGAGTTATCTTGCGACAATATTTTGAAAGCAAATTTTGGCTATATGGGTGGGATTGGCCGAATTTTAGTGAAAGTGACAATCCTCTGGAGCTTTTTATTCGATTTTTGACGACGTATCTTGCGAAGATAGCTAGTAGTATACAACTTGTGGAATCGTATCTTAAAGAACGCACACAAATAGTGAGATTTGGAATGGTTTCATCTTCTGAAGGTTTTTTGAGGGTAGGTGTACCGCAGGGTTCTGTATTGGGACCTATTCTTTTTCTCGTTTTTATAACTGACCTGCCAATGGGTAAACTAGCCGTTTACATACTTTTCGCGGATGACACTACTACTATCACTATTCATGACCAAGATCTTGATAGATTGAGAGGGAGATCACGAGGGGCACAATTGGAGGCCATAAGTTGGTTAAATGCTAACAGACTTAAACTTAACCAGGATAAAACTCAAAAAATGTTGTTTTGAATGAGAGACACTCAAGATTTTACTAATCCGTCTGAGGTAAAGTTTTTGGGATTGTATCTGGATCCAAAACTCTCTTGGGATGTTCCTTCAGAGAATCTGTCTGGAAGATTGAGGAGCAGTGTATTCTTACTGAGAAACCTCTATGACTGAGTATCTCAGAGTACAATCCTAAATGCCTACTATGGGATCTTTCACTCGGTTATGACCTATGGGATTTTAGCTTGGGGTGGATCGGCTACTGCAGCCAGATTGACTTCATCTCGTACTATACGTACGAGATGAAGTCATTGTTATGACGAAACGCGTTTACTCATTAAATTTCATTTAAACCTGTGAAAAGTTAGTTTTTTGTTTCTTTATGAAGTTATATCATTATGTTAATCTTGAAAAATTTAATATACAATTATTACTGTAATTTTACTATTCTGATTTTATATCAGAATAACAGAAACATCCTAGAAATTATAATTTCTCCTGAACTTAATTATTTTTCAGAAATAAAAGCGAAGAAAAACTTGAAAGATCTTTAATATGGGTTTCTTGTTGCAATTATTTAGCTTGTATTTCTTTGGCCTTTCTTGATTCAGAAATACAAAAAGAATTTGAAATGCCCAAATTGGATCCACCGCCAAAACAGAATAATGTTTTCATTCCAAGCACGTGGTTACTCAATGAAGAAAGTTTCAGCGAACTCATGGACAAGTAAGTTTTCTTTGCAAACTATTCATTTATTTTCCTGTTGGATCGAATTTAACTATGAAAAAGAAATTAGTATATCTAATAGTTAAGTATCGACCTAGTAAGCACATGGTATTACAAAATACGAGACTGCAACTACAAATCTACGTTAATCATCCTCAAACGCTCTAATTTGATACAAAGTTCATCTGGTTTACGAAATGTTTCAGTTCAGTATACATGCAAACAACTAGGGATTAGCCCCTCTCTGTTAGCAATCTCAAATGGAACTACTTCCCTTTTTTTTTGTGATATTTATGAATACCATTTGAGGATAGTGCAATACATTATGTAGAAATATAATATGAGGTTCGTATTTTCATTTGAAATAGCTATCCAGCAAAGACCATGAGGAGGTGAGAGCTATACTTTGCCAGGAAAGGATTGGGTAGGTGATAGTTAGTGAGGAAATAGAGGTTATTGAAAAAATATCGCAGGGTATTTGAAAGATTAAATGCAACAATATTTCTCTTTATAAAAAAACGAAAGTATACTGGAATAGAAAATGAATAAAAATTAGTTGCCTAAAAGCAATCATTCTCAGTACAATAGGGTGAGAGAAGAAAACATAACAAAATATATCTGATTCTTTAAAAAAAAATAGATATTCTATCCTACAATGAAAAAAAAATAAACAATAAATTCAATAAATTTGACTTTTACTCATCATCACGTTGATCCCCCGCGGTGGGATATGTTTCAGTTATATATTTGAAAAAAAAATGAAATCTATTCTTTAAACGGGGAAACCTACGATCAAAATAGTTCTCTGCCAAATAATAAACGTCCCACCCCATCTGCTCAACTTGTACAGTGTGAACGCCTGTATCCCTTTGAATGAACTTTTTACTATGAACAACAGTCTGATGAACAAAACTTTCATCATTTAAACAATTATAAGATTTCCAACAGTTCGACATTATAGTGGTATTTGGAAGTACCCATTCACTAACAATTTGTAACAAAGATTCCTTGCTGCGAATTGGAACTGGTATCAAGAAAGTTTTTTTTGATTTTCGTTCAATCCCTCCAAACGCCCATTGAGCGTCAATGTCTCCAGCCCTATTATATTTTCTCTCAACAAATTCTGCCTCGTCCATTTCAACAATCTTTCCGTCACCACCTAATTTTTCCGAATTTTTACTGATTACACTGAAACAAACTTCTCTACAATAGCTCATCCAGTCAACAACTGTACTGCTAGACCATTGCATTTCTTCTTCAAAATCACACCGCCTAAACCTACATAACCAATATGCAATAAATCGACAAATTTCTGATTTGGATAATCTTGACTTTTCAAAAAAGGTTTGGTCAGGTATTGAAAATCCACATTGCACTCGTACTCGCTTCCTCCTACTGTTCAATTCAAGGCTACTTCCCGTACATCTAAATCTATTGTCACTTGGGTAAAATTCGCACGGCTTATTGCATTTTGGACATGTTTTCTCATATGAAAGAACGTTATGTTCCTTTAAAAAATTATTCAACTTGCACTGATCTTGAAGTAACAACAAAAATTCGGTGAGTGTATACTCACACCCGTTGCAAGCCATTACCAAACTTTGAATTCCCTTCAAAAATTCGTATACTACTGATATTAAATAAAAATGGCGGTAATTACGCGGGATAATGGATTGACATAAAATCCTTAAATTACAAAGAGTACTCTTTTTCTTTAACTCAAGCTTTCGGAATTTAATTTTTTCTTCGTCAGGGGCACCTGAAAGATGAAACAAAAATATAAAGAGGTACTAAACCTAACAAGGTGTAACTTACAAAGTGATGTTACGTCCAAAGTTGTCAACTACAACATCCAGAAACATAAAATCCAAAGGACATGAAACAAAACAAAAACCAGGAACTATCTCAAACGATGAAAATGTCAAAACAGCATTAATCAAACTCTCAAATCTGAAGCAATATACTTTTGGCACAATCTGTTTTCAAAATTCAAACTGACTAATGTCACTTGTCAGTGTTGAAACTGTTGACCGTTGGATGTTGGATGTCAATCTGCCTCAACAATCTGATCTACTACTGTTTGACCTAATAAGAACAGTTTCTTATTATAAATTACAGATACAAATAAAGGCAAATAAGTTAAAAAAACTAAAAACAAAACCCCAAAAGACTGAGAAAATATAGCTCCATGTCAAAAAATATAAAAGGGGGGTGTAATTTAAATTCACTCTTGTGACTCTAGAGTCTCGAGCCTCATCTACTATAAATATGATATAAAATCTATAGCGTCTTTGTTTCACATCTGAAAAAAACTGTTTTCAAGTACGATGTGATTATTCTTCAGTAAATACGATAATTTCCTCTCAGATTTTATGTTAAATATTTCAATTTGAAAATATACGCTCAGCTTGTATAGGATAAAATAAACTTCTTCAGTAAACAGAAATGCCATTACTATATTCAATAGCGAATTTTCAATACATAATGTATTTAAGTAGTTTTTTTTTCCTAAACGGAAGTATACTATAATATCATTCTTACGAAAATTATAAGACTGATTCATTTAATTTATCCCTTTGTCCTTTCTATTCCATTCCTTTAATCCCATCAAAAAGGCCCTGGAATAGATTTATTCATTCAAATCTCATGAATAGGATTTATATGTAAGAAATTTTTTGTATGTATTTTCAGAGTTCAGAGCGATATAGAGTATCCTGAAAAATTTAAAGATTATAAATATAATTTACGAAAAGGAAGACTTGACAAAAAGGAGCGTGGAACTAACATAAACCAGAAAATTGTACAAATAGATAAACAGAAAAGAAAGGTAAATTATGTTGTTATGTATGCTATTCACCAGTTTATTATGCAGTTTTTATGTTTTCAGATGCAAGAAAATGTGACAAGAGGAGCACCATTCCTTGCTTTGAAATTATTTGATATCGATGAATTAGGTTTGTCAGATAGTCTAGCACTTCACGACAAAGAAGAGAAGCACCTTATGGACAAAACACGAAATTTACTGGTAGAGGCCAAAAATAAGGACCAAGTATTTTCGGAATTATCGTCCAGTAGGTCTAGGTCATCTAGAAGTAGTGTTGTAGAGTTTCAATACTAATCCATACGTTCCTTTATTTTATACTTATTTTCAACCCAAATCACATGTGTTAGATATCAGGTTAGTACTTGTGAAGGTGAATGGATTTGATCATAGCTCAAAAATCAGGAGATTGTAGAATATGGACCAACATTTTCTAACGATGAATATATGTACCAAATCTGCTATGAAACAGGCCCACTCATGATATAATCATTGCAAGAAATTTTATATTATATTTAATTTTTGACTCATGAAAGGATACAAAAAAATATTCCTTGAAATTCCAATTATTATAATAACTTGTCTAATGGAACGATCAGATATTACCTATCTCATAAATGAGAAACAAATACTTTGTTTTTATCGCTATATATATATATATATATATATATATATATATATATATATATATATATATATATAATATATATATATATATATATATATATATATATATACATATATATATATATATATATATATATATATATATATATATATATATATATATATATATATATATATATATATAACCACAAAATAATGGACAAATCGATCCAATATTTACTATCTGCTTGAAATGCCGTAAATCGTAAGGCAATATTGGTTCCATGTATCTTCGAGATTAATAAACAAGACTGGGAGAATAGTGTTTTTTTTCATGTCACTTTTCATCACTGTTTATTAATATTATATTATCTTTCATATTATTAATAATTGATTTAAATGTACACTGATCCTTAATGAATTTCCTCATCAAAAATAAATTTCATACTCTATTCGTTTAGGAAAAAAGGTTAAAAATTTTCTGTCTAAATACTAGCTTTTACTGCCGGAGTGGTTGATGAAAAATTCACTACGCAAGTTGCTTTATATATTTATTTTATTTTAATCACTTACGAGGTTCAAAAATATTCGATGGTGGTTCGCAAGATCACTGAATTAGCTTTTTTATTGAATTTCATTTAGATTTAGGTATTGCTAGAAAGAGATAATCAAATAATAATAATAATATTCATGTCATTGATAAATTTATGATCAGTGCAAAGCCTCATTCCCTTTCCGTTCGCTGAAAAAGAGGAAAAATAATGAATCTGTAGATTTTGCACCGCTTGTACTCATAACTCAAATTGTTCGTCAATAATCGAGTGACGTTCAATAATCAAGTTTCAACCCGAGTACGGTTTCTCTGTCGTGGTCCCATCACTAGTTACTAAACTAGAAGGTGGTAACTCCTCTGGGGCCTGGCCTAATGTCTGGCGGCGCCTTTAGTGTTTACCACTTACTTAGTAGGTTACTACGACGGATACCGCCTCGAATGTTGCTGGAGCGTTACCAAGAGGATCACGTTATCTATCTCCAATATGGTAATTTCCTACTAGCACGTTAAACTCGATTGCTGCTATAGTTACAGTGAATGCTACCCATTGAATAACCACGGGATAACGTATTATGCTCGAGGTTTATCAGAGAGTTTTTCAGGGTAGTTCTCTGGAGAATCTGTGCACCATAACGAGAGTTAACCTTATTTGATAACGTTGTAGCTTCAGTAGCGGTTACAAAAATTGATTGAATATATATTACCATAAAGGAGCTGCAAGTCAACTACATGAATTATATATTGGTGTTGTAATCACTGTATTGGTTGACAGATGTAACCATTATTATCAAAATGATTGCAGTAGATATTACTTCTTCTGATATGATTACTGCAGAGGCTTACTCTCATAATTATTATGATTTATTTTAGTATTAGTAGAAAAAAAATTAATCAGGACATTGTACTAAATACAAAATTATGGTAATCCTTTCGCAATCCACCGAATGTTATTATATACTAAAGATAGTAAGTTGAATGACCTTTAACATTCAAGAATGTATCTATATACATAAATAATTAGTGCAAAATGAATAATGTATAGGCGTCCGAAATTAAGATCGTAGCGCCGGAACGGCTAATATCGGTACTAGAGCATGGGAGATTAGCTGCTTTGTTTACATTGGTTGTAATGGTATTTACGTTCATTTCGTTTTGAGTTTTCGAACGTTTATCGTCGTAATTTGTGTTTTTTTTGGAGTTTGTATTTTCCTGTGATATATTGTGTTTGGATTGAGGACAATTTTATCTCTGTTCAACAGTAGATAACCTACCTACATCAAGTTGAAATTTACACTGAGTTTTTATCATTGAACATGAAAATCAATAATAAAATAAAGTAGAGGACGAATAAATTAATTGGTTGAAGGAACTATATATACCTCATGAAAAGGCTGTATGATAGAACACCTATTTATTTAAGAAATCAAAAAACTTTCAAAAGTTTCAAGAAAACATCTCTGACATGTCTACTTTCATTACGAACTGAAGAATTTTTGAGTATAATGGACAAAACTAAGTACTTACCAGTTAAACTGAAAGAAACAACATGAAATAAAAGAAGAATTAATATGAATACTCTGCTTGAATGGTTTGAACGTAATAAGTTATTATATTTTTAGAATTTTCCTGACGTATAACAGCTATCCTAAAAGTACGGTGGACTTCTGAGAGTCTGGTTTTTTTGATAGAATCTCTGTTTTCCTGATTATATAATTGAATATTTTAGTTTTTACCTAGCTATAGAGTCCAGATTCATTTCATATTCTTGATGTTATGATAAACTGTTATTTTGGTTGTGCAAATAAACATCATTTGTTATTATTATTTTAATAGTATCTCTGGTTGTTACATGAAAGAAAATACAATAATCTAGAATCTCTGGATGATGGCCCAAGTTCAGATTCCGATAAAAGTGGAAGATTTTTCGTTGGAATAGCATTGGACTTCAAAAACTCTACGTTTTCGGTTAGCTGAAAATTGCACATCATTAGTTGGTATAATTCTATATGGAAAAATCCACAAACTTACTGCAGGGAAAATAATTATTCTCAGTGAACTGTAAAGAACAACTCCCTTATGTTCAGACTTTTTTTTTCAATCTTCAAGTTATGAATCCACACCTTTCTTCTGTCCATCATTTCCTTGTTTCCCAACTTTGTTTGGAATGCAACTTTGAATTGTCCAGCTTTCGGAAAGGTATGTAAGCTATATTCGGTTTTTTTTGCCCAATATGAACAATAGAATACACAACAATAGTGATTCATCTCTTCTGAACGTTTGTAAACGATCCAAAATACAATTAAAACTCGACAACTTCACATATAAAATACACGTAAAATGTAAACAAAGCAATCTATCTCCCATGCTCTAGTAATATTCGACACCGGTAGGGGGCGTATCGCTTATTATGTTTTCCCTATTTTCATGTTGGAGCATCCATAAATATGAAGTATAGGACCATTATAGATTAAATCAAAGATGAGTTATCTAATTCTGTGGACGTAATAGAGGTCGCTGGGCGGGCGCCAACAAAGTAAATTTGTTTTGTAATATGAGGTTATAATTTTTATCAGTGTAAACTTTCGATTAGGAAGTAACGCAAACATCAAAATAAGTTACGAGCTTCGTATTCATATCTAGTCGCAATTTGAACATACGCTTCAAATTTTATTTCAGTTTGTGTAATAAATTTTCCCGCTCTTAGTAGGAGTCCCGCCCTATTCTTTGGCGCCTTAATTTAGAAAATGGAAAATACACCTGAGAAGGGTGAAATAAAAAGTGTACAGTACCTTTGTGTCTAAGCAGCCAAGTTCTTTTGTGCCATTATTTCATATCAATTCAAAAATGGTTTCCGAGGACGTAGAGGATCAGTTATTCAAAAAGCACACAGATTTGTGCAATAAACTGAATTTGGATATTAAAGCAATGACAGAGTCATGGGAAAGCTTTGGGACTTTGAGAAAAAATTATACTTTAGAGGTACTTATTTATTAATTGTATAAATCATATTCTTGAATCATACAACGACTTCATAATGTTTCAGGGTGATCCTTTACATTGGCTAGGTTGTGCAGTCTTTGTAGCTTGCAGAAAGAGTGTCACACCTACTGTAGGAAGTAATGTTATTGAAGGAAATTGTGTCAGTTTGACTAGTCTGCTCCGTTACTGTAATTTGAAGTAAGTGTGACTGGTATTTATCTAACTTTACTGTAATCTAACGATAGGAAAAATTGTAAACATTTTTTTCCTGAAGGTGTTTTGGCCATTTCTAAAAACAAATTGTTTTCTAGCCTAAGCCAGTTCTTTTGCAACATTCGCTTATGGTCTGATATGACTAATATGCCAGAAGAATTCAGAAGGAAGATTGACTTATTAGAGGAATCCTTCTCAGTGACCTGCAATGTTTTCAAAGAATATTGTATAATATTCTGTAAAATTTTCAAGGCTCCTGATCCTTCCGAATTAGAGGCTCCAAAACAACACAGGAATAGAAAACAGAAGTAAATATTAAAATTAATTTTCACTTGATAATAATCTGAAATTTTAAAGAATTGGTTTCAGATCAGTGCAATGTACCCCCTCAAAAATATTTGAGTTCATC
Organism: Cynegetis impunctata; assembly: GCA_030704885.1. Taxonomy (NCBI): domain Eukaryota; kingdom Metazoa; phylum Arthropoda; class Insecta; order Coleoptera; family Coccinellidae; genus Cynegetis; species Cynegetis impunctata. The sequence goes on from JARQZK010000118.1 coordinate 101,519, forward strand.
TGGAATCTCTTTATTACAACAAGGGGGGAAGATTCTACATATAGTAACGACCTAGTGCAATCTTATCATTTACTACTTGGAATTTGTGATTTAGCTTTTAAAAATGCTTTTTTGAGTGGAAGAAGGGATCTTATCAATCCCCAGTTTTCATGTAAGTATTACTCTATCATCACTTAATAATAAAATTAGTAGAATGTATATGATCATACATGATATCTACAAGTCTATAATGTTTATTAACAATTTTTCATCAGACTTCATTCATAGAGTAAGAAGAAATTTATAATCTCATGAGATTCCTACTATTTTTTCTTGTTTTCGTATATTCATTGAAATATTGAAATCAGATTCATTGTTTCTAAAATCAGCAGATGAGGCTGATTTTACATACATTCTTATTGTAGGCAACTTTCAAGTACGAAATCCTTAATAGTTAATTCAGCTAATGTAAATTATTTTTCTCTCAATAAATCAATATCGCTTATTGTAAAAGTAGCTCTAAATAAAATATATAAAAATACATTAAAAAATGGTGTACTCGAAGATTTAATTATTCTTATTTATATATTTGTCAAACAGCCTCTAGGGCCTAGAGCTAGACTATTATAAAGGGTTGTTAGATTTCATTATATTTGTATTTCGTTTTGAGACATGTGCACATATAAATTCCTAATATTAACATTTAATGACATCAATTCATTTTGGGCGTTGCTGAATCCTTCATAAAAAGAGAAAAATATCAGTAAAACGTTATTGATATCAAACAGAAGGTAATAAGAAAAAGATAGGATATTTTAATTATTTTATCCTTTAATTTGACCTGAGTTGCTATGATGAAGAAATTTGAAAAGATAAAAAAAGAATAATTTTGGAATGAAGCAGGTATGCTAACATCTTTAATACTTCTGTATTTTTTATGAAGTTTATATATTAATCATAGTTTTTTTATTCATGGTATCTTACTCGAGAATATATTTTCTTCCTAATAATATATATATATATATATATATATATATATATATATATATATATATATATATAATATATATATATATATATATAATATATATATTTAATATATATATATATATATATATATATATATATATATATATATATATATATATATATATATATATATATATATGTATATATATATATATATATATATATAATTATATATATATATATATATATATATATATATATATATATATATATATATATATATATATATATATATATATATATATATATATATATATATATATATATATATATATATATATATATATATATATATATATATATATATATATATATATATATATATATATTATATATATATATATACGAGGTATGGCAATTTGACACCCGGAATCGAGCTCCGAGGGGCAGCTAAATTAATTTTCGGCGAAATTTCGATCATAATCCTTCACAGTAGTCTCCTTGGAGTTCCACGCACCGCTTCCACCTCCGCTCCCACGCCTCGAAGCACCCACGGTAGTCGTCTTCAGTTAGGGTGTTCAGCGCCACCGTCGCAGCTTCTTTCGCCTCCTGTACACCGCCGTGGTGGGTCCCCTTCAGGTACTGCTTCATCTTTGGGAATAGGAAGAAGTCGCAGGGAGCGAGGTCGGGGCTGTAGGGGGGGTGCGGCAACGTTGCGATGCTTTTTTTGGCTAAAAAACTCGCGAATTCGTATCGACGAATGTGCAGGTGCATTGTCATGATGCAAGAGCCAACCATTCTCCGCGAGTTCGGGCCTCACGCGGAAAATACGGGCCCTCAGCCGCTCAAGGACACCTTGGTAGTACAGTCCGGTCACTGTTTGTCCCTCTGGAACGTATTCCCGATGAATTACGCCTTTGATATCAAAGAAAATTACGAGCATGGACTTCATTTTCGATTTGGACATCCTGGCTTTCTTCGGGCGCTCCCCCCCGCGTTCCACCCACTGCTGACTCTGTCTACGCGTTTCGGGATCGTACTCGAATATCCAAGATTCATCTCCGGTTACCACAGTACTCATCCAGTCCCTCCCATCTGTCTCAATTTTCTCTAAAAGGTCACTGCAGATGGACATTCGAAGGTGTTTTTGGTCCAACGTGAGCATTTTCGGCACCATCTTTGCACAAATCTTTCTCATGTCTAGCTCCTCGTGTAAAATCTGCCTAATGGTTTCCTTATTGATGTTTAACTTGTAGGACAACTCTCGGAGTGTTAACCGACGGTCTGATGTTACCAACGTGCGGATACGATCGACATTGGTGGGGGTACGAGAGATGACGGCTGCGCCCGGCCTCGGATCGTCCTCTATCGAAACACGTCCCTCCCTGAACCGCTTTGCCCACTCGAACACGGCAGTTTTCGACAGAGAATCATCTCCATACACGTCTTTAAGTTTACGAAAGATTTCCGCGGAGGTTTCGTTTGTTTTAACCAAAAATTCGATAACCGCGCGTTGCCTCTTAATTAGGTCACTCATTTTCGCGACGTATAGAAAAAACCTTGCTTTACAAAAACACGCGGGAAACACAAACTAAACGTGATACCGCGTTCAAAATTTAACTGGTACTACTGAAGAGTCCCCTCTTTCGAACGAGACCAGAACGCGCCGGCTGGTGTGTTTAGTTCGGGAGATATCGGCCGATTCCGGGTTTCAAATTGCCATACCTCGTACAGGGTGTTTCTGAATTGATGCGAAAAATTTCAATGGGTGATTCTTCAGCAAAAATTAAGGGGGGTCTTTCATATAACTTTTTGTTCAACACCCTTTTCCCTCCAAGTTACAGCCCTTTGAAATTAGGTGAAAAAAAATTGTTTTTATTCAATACATCCACTAACTAAAAACTAGAGGAATGAAATTTGGCAGATAACTGCTGCTAATAAAATGGCAGTTTTTGAGTGTTTTTGTTACCCTTAGATGTAATCACAAGGGGCTGATAAAACAACCCCTATAATATTTTGCATCAGAACTTTTTAATGCGCTTATACTTTCCTATTTAAAAAATATATTTGAAAAGACAGACTCAATCTGCAACTTTTTTATATCTTGACTTTTTATCATAAAGTTGTTAGTTTGATCACAAAAAAATAAAATAGTGCTCAGACTCTTCCCATAAATTCACAGAGAGGTTATCATTTATTTAAAAAAAAAACAAGTAAGCTGCTGTCAAATGAAGTCATATGACAAATAGTTTTATTGTCCTGATTTTTTCCAATTTCTAGACAGTTTTATAATGACTTCAAACATTTTTCACAACTAAATAAAACTTTATTGAAAGAATGGCATTTTTTTATTTAGTTGAAGAATATTGCAAATTAGAGCGGATTGAACAATAATTGTACTACTAATAACAATTAACAAATTATTTGACATTTGACAGCAGCTTACTTGTTTTTTTTAAATAAATGATAACCTCTGAATTTATGGGAAAATAGTCTGAGCACTATTTTATTTTTTTGTGATCAAACTAACAACTTTATGATTAAAAGTCAAGACATAAAAAAGTTGCAGATCGAGTCTGTCTTTTCGAATATATTTTTTAAAAAGGAAAATATAGGCGCATTAAAAAGTTCTGATGCAAAATATTATAGGGGTTGTTTTTTTCAGCCCCTTGTGATTACATCTAAGGGTAACAAAAACACTCAAAAACTGCCATTTTATTAGCAGCAGTTATCTGCCAAATTTCATTCCTCTAGTTTTTAGTTAGTGGATGTATTGAATAAAAACAATTTTTTTCACCTAATTTCAAAGGGCTGTAACTTGGAGGAAAAAGGGTGTTGAACAAAAAGTTATATGAAAGACCCCCCTTAATTTTTGCTAAAGAATCACCCATTGAAATATTTCGCATCAATTTAGAAACACCCTGTATATATGTATATATATATATATATATATATATATATATATATATATATATATATATATATATATAAATATATATATATATATATATATATATATATATATATATATATATATATATATATATATATATATATATATATATATATATATATATGTATGTATATATATATGTATATAAACTTTCTTTTAGTATTGCCAACAGATTGGTTGTCTCCTTACTTCAAAGTGCCAGATGAAGCAATCTGTATAATAGATAAAATCATAAGCTGCTCAGGAAATGCCTTAGATGCAAAATATATTGAAAAATATCAATGCAGAAATGTCTTGTCCATGCTGTTCAAAAGTAATGTGTTGCTTGGAAACGAAGTTAATTTTACTGGGTTGTTTGACACCCAAGTGTTTGAGTCAAACTTTAAAGGTATCAAGAAAGCCTATGAAACACAGTTACTTAGTAATGGAGGATTCGATGAGAGAATCTTTTTGGCAGAGTACCGTAGAAGGATCTTAGAGAAGGAACATGAATTACAGAACTGGACATCTTTACCTGTGTCGTGTGAATCAGGTACTTATATTTATTATCAAATTTGATGGATTGTTTAAAACATTCTGGAATATTTATACCTTATGGTGAAATTCAAACACGTTGAGTTAAATACTATAAATTGAAGAAAAATCATCAATTAAAAATACATTTACTAGTTTGAATATCTACATCATTTGATTTGAATATATTAAAACAATAGTTAAAAATAACAATTTACACATTTATTATAAGAAATAACGCATGACGCACGTTTCGGTGGAACTTCACCTTCTTCAGATGCTAATGGCAAACTAACTATGATTCTCTGTTATATCGAAAACAAGAAATGACAAATTATGTAGAAGGGGTAAATACAAAGATGGTTACAAATAATTATTAGAAAAGGAAAAACCAATTCTGAACTGCTAGTCAGGTAGTTCGGTAATTTTGAAAAGATTAAGAAGGGGGCTTGAAGTATGATCGATTTGGCTATTCAATAGGAGACCGGAATGCTTGTATTTATTTATCTGTAATGATTCTAAAAAATTAAGTTTAATTCCCTTACTTTCAGTATTTAATATTTTAAAATTGAACTTGAATGTGTGATTTTTTCGGATTAAATGGTTTGCATAATGTGAATCCGACTTCTGATTAACAAAGCTACGTTTGTGTTCTGAAATTCTAGTTTGAAAACTTCTCAAAGTTCTACCAATGTAAAACTTATCACAATCGCCACAATTAATTTTATAAACTCCTGAATTATTATCTTTATGAACTTTAGATTTATTATTTTTTATATGATTTCCTAAATTATTACCGGTACGATAAGCAATGTTAATGTAGTGCTTAGATATGAGAGATTTAAGTTTTCTACTTGAATTTCCAATGAAAGTGAGGCTGTTGTATTTGATATTATTTTTAGTAAGGGGGTACACCTGGTTAATCATATTGTCTATAATATTGGGATCATAATTATTATAATAATAATAATAATAATTTTATTTGTTTACCCACATGACAATATGTTACACTAAAAGTAGTATAAAATTAAACATAATTTTTCTTTGCAAACTAAGGAATAAAAAAAAATAACCTGAATAAACAAACAAAATCAAAAGCAAAATTTACCCCTCTTAAGTAAATACTTTTGTGAGGGTTTTTCTCTTTCTCCATAACTTTTCCTTCTTTCTTCGTATATTTTTCCTTCTTTTCTTTTACTGATACATGCACATTCACAGTATCTTGTCTACCTCTGTTTTAGACATATTCCGCAACAAATTCATAGTTTGTCTATTGAAAGAGTACAAGGTCCTTGCGTCCACTATATGCATGGGTACGAAATCATAAATCTTCAATATTAAATAATTGTAGTGTCGCTGCCCAATTTGTTTCTGTACCTTTGGCTTTAATGAGATTTTATTTTTGCTTCTTGTGTCATGCTTATGAACAGGATGGGGAACGTTCATTTGACATGTCCTAAAGCAATAGATCAACGACCGATGGATGTATAATTTTCTGATATCTAGGACTTCACTGTCTTTATAGACTATCACTTGGGTACCATTTATTCTTTTTCAATATAATTCGAAGTATCCACTTTTGAATAATACTTAAGTTCTTCATGTGTGCATCCAATAAGCCACCCCATGCCACAATTCCATACATAAGAAGTGACTGAACCAATGCAAAATACAAAATTTTCATTTCCTGTAACTGCAGGAAAGCTGACATGAATCTAAACCGAGGCAGCAGAGCTCTAATCTTCTTAACAAGATTGTCAACATGAATATCCCAGCGCAAATGTTGATCTACTGTTACTCCCAAATAACGTATAGACTCCACAGAAGAAATCATTAAATCATCTTCAATTTTCAGGGTATTGAAATGAGGCCGATTTGTATTGTAGCAAGTAAATGCGATATATTTTGTCTTGTTGACATTCATAGTGAGCAAATTGTAATCGAACCACAAACGATGTACCATACTATTGAAAGCTGTATGGGAAGTACTATGTATGACGCTATCAGTGTGCGATGGTTTGCGAAAAATTGAAAAATTATGTTTGTTATCTACTTTTGTTCAAATCCAAATAGTTAATCGAGTTATCTTTTTCCATCTCTAAAGTGAATTTTATATTAGGGTGTAAAGTATTAATGAATTTTTGAAAGCAGTCTAGTTGTCTAAGAGTACCAGTGAAACAACAAATAATATCATCCACATATCTAAACCAATAAACGAATTGTCGACTAACAGGATGATTATGAATTAACTGTTCCAAATTATCCATGAATACTTCAGCCAACAAAGGGCTTGGATTAATTGATTTTATTAAGTGTTCATGAAATCTGTTGAGCTGTTTTGGCAATCTGTATCTGTATCTTTTTTTTACAATCTGAATTATATTTTGAATATATCTCTGTGCACAGAGAGAAGAAATTGAAACCTAGATCATGTATAACTTGAACTTATATTTTATATGTATCCTTTGAAAACATTATTTCAATTAATACTTGTTATTTACCCCGAATTGTCTATTGGACTGATTTTTTTTTTACATTTTGTTGTAGGCGATGAATTATCAAGTGATTCGCCTGGTATAAACCACAGCTTTGGAACAGTGAGTTTGTTTGCACTAATTTGTAATTTACATTTGTTATAACACATAGATATATTTTCAGATTTCACTTAGAGGCTCAGAAACTCCATTAACAGGAAGGAAGTTTCTAAGTCCTAGAGATGGTCAAGAAATGAGTATTTTGGCTGCAGCTACTCAAAATATCGCTAGACTGCAGGTTATACTGTCTGGAAGATTACCGCAACCAAGTGAATCATTGAAAAGGATTTTGCAGTAAGAATTCATTTATTTTGTCTATTTTCAATAATTGTTTTGTTTTTTATAGATCATGCAGTGTAAATCCAACAACAAAAATTTCGGACATAGTGACTGTATTAGGTGAAAAGTTTATCGGCTGTTTTGTTCACTCCAAAAATCACACGAACACAGATGAGCAGAATGAATATGCACGTAATCGTCTTCTTTTGGGAACGAAATTGTTCTACAAACTTATCGAGGGTATTTTAGAGAATGAGAAGACTATCAACAGGGATATTTCTGTAATGGTATTCAGAAAATAGAATGTGTTCAAATAATAATGCAACATATTTTCAGGTGTTGATTCAGAAAGATCTTTTCTACCAGTCAGTCTTTGCTTGTTCTATGGAAATTGTGCTTTACTCTTACAACAGTCAGAGAAAATTCCCCTGGATATTGACAGCTCTGGAAATTGATGCCTGTGATTTCGTTAAAATTATTGAGCTCATTGTGAGATCTAAGGACCCATTTTACAGGGACACCATAAAGCATCTGAATAAAGTGAGCAAATTATATATACTTATAAGAGATATATGAAAAATTATAAACTGATATTATGATGAACATTGAGTTGATAGAATGAGTTTACAGCCATTATTTCGATGGCATGTTTTTTTCATAGTCGTTGAAAACTATAAAAGATTGTGCCATCTCCTGAAGGAATTCTTGAATTTGGAATAGACTTTCCGTTTTATTATTTTTGTTTTTTTATAATTATTGTTATTAGATTGAATATACTCTGTGTTTTCTAGTTTTTCTAAATGTAATGTATTAGTAGGCCCTGGTGCCAGTAATGTAATTTACTGTTTAAGGGTCAGCAAACAAACAAAGAAATACTTTAAATAGTCATTACTGACACTAATACAATTTATGAATTAGGGTGAACAGTAGCATTTATGAACGAAAACAGGTCTAAAAAAATATGATCTTTTTTTCAATGGTGAGGAATGAAATCTGAATATAAGTTCTATAGGCATTTGAAAATAAGAATGCAGCGCCAATGTGGCCAGTCGTAGAACTATAACTATTGACATTGGAATATTTATGTTGTATTTGTTGTGTGTTTATTTGTGTTTTTGAAATAATAATAATAATTTATTCGTTTCAAAAATTATCACAACATAGTAATGAAAAAAAGAAACAAGTCAGGTATCTTTAATCGAGCACAAATGAAAAAATTCATCCAAATCATATGGCTCGCTTTCTAAAATGAACTTATAAATTCTTCGTTTAAAGAGGCTTGTGCTGTCAATGCTATGAAACCTTTTTGGTAGTGCATTAAATAGTTTTAGACACATGTATAGACTTCCGTGCATTGTTAGGGATAGAGAACATCTAGGTAGTATATATGGAAACACTCTCCTTGTAGTATTATTGTTCCGAAATCTACCAAAAATACTTTTGTGTTTGTGGAAGAAGAGTAAGGAGCGCCATACATACAACTCAGTTAAAGTTAAGATGTTGAAACTTTTGAAATATCCTCTGCACGATTGTCTGAACCTCAAGTTGAGTATCGATCGTAATGCCAGTTTTTGAGTCAGAAAGAGACACCGGGTGAGGGAGCTGCTGCCCCAGAATATTATGCCATAGGTTAATAAGGACTGAAAGTTAGCGAAGTAAATAATTCGTAAAACATCGGTTGCAACATGATGCTTTAAGGCGGTTATAGAATAAAGTGCAGGGCAGAGCCTTTTGTTCAGATATTCTATGTGAGTGTGCCACTTGAGATGGGAATCAATGTGAACCCCCAGGAATTTTACTGATTTCTGAATTTGCACCTCAGTATTCTGTAACCATATGCTATCAGGATAGGCAAGACGAGAAACATCAGTATGAAAAAAAGCTACTTCCGTCTTATTAAGATTCAACTGTAGGGAATTGTTATCGCACCACGTACCAGCCAACGTAAGGGCCCCATCCGTCAGTCGCACAGCAAGATCTAAGTCCGGCGCAGTTGTGATGATATTCGAATCGTCCGCATAAATCGCAAGACTATAAATTGCTTCATTGAATAAATTGGGAAGATCATTGATATAGATTAGAAATAGGATGGGACCAAGAATGCTTCCCTGGGGAACACCTTTGACTGTAGGAATCTCTACCGAAGTAAATGTCTCCCCCTGCGCAATTATCTCAACCCTCTGAGTTCTGCCTGTGATATAGCTTTTAATAAGCTTTAATTGATTATTACGAATCCCGTAACATTCTAACTTTTTCAGTAACTTACAGTGATCAACAGAATCAAACGCCCTGGAGAGGTCTAGAAACATCCCGAGGGGAATTTCCTTCCTCTCCAAAGCAGTATAAATCGTATTCAGTAAGGAAAAAATTGCTGTTTCTGTACTTCTGTCTTTTATAAAGCCATGTTGGTGTCTGCTGAATATTTCAAACTTTTTAAAGAAGGAAAGTAAACGGGAAGAAAGTAGCTTTTCAAATATTTTGGAGAATGATGTTAGGAGGCTAATGGGGCGATAATTACCAAGATCTTGAGTAGATCCTTTTTTATGAATGGTTTTAACTACTGCTAATTTAAGTTCAGTCGGAAAAATACCCTCCACAAAAGAGTTGTTAATGATGAAGCGGAGAGGTTCTGCTATAGTATTAATACTCTTTTTAATTATAGTCACTGGGACCTGATCATGCCCAAATGAAGACGTCCAAAATGAGCTTTCTTTAATAAGGCTAAGGTTTTATCATATTCTTTTTTAAGAGACTTGTATTGTAATAAATATCTCGGATTGGCTTCAGAGATAATGTACATAATATCCAAGTTTTTTTTCAATTTAATAGCGTCAGGATCCGATTTGAAATGTCTATGGCTATTGGCTGTGTGATTACATCTTTCAATTAAAGGAAAGCAATCTCGAAAGATAGACTGAAATCGGTTGGAAAAATAGAACCAGATGCTATCCACATCTGATGTATCCATCTGATATAGTTTATATATATATATATATATATATATATATATATATATATATATATATATATATATATATATATATTATATTATATATATATATATATATTATATTATATATATATATATATATATATATATATATATATATATATAATTATATAATATAATTTTATCATAAATATAAAGACTTTTCAGGCTTCTTTAGTGAACAAGTGTGTTACTGTGTATGTATTCTCATTGCTATTGAGGCGGTAGGTGATTATCATCATTTGTTTTGTAGCCAAATTGAGAGAAATCTTTATATTATATATATTAAATATCTTAATTCTCTGATTGACTCGTTCAATATGTACTCTAGCAGCTGCTATTTTGGCATTCAACAATGCTTCTTCTGTAGTCAACTGTTTTTTGTCTTTCAAAAATGGTGGCTTGATCAACTTTATTTTAAACTGTTGACAAATATCATCTATCAAGAAACCGTTGTCCACCATAATAGCATCCTGTGAGCTTTCTAACTTTAAAATTAAGTCACTTTGTTGGAAAATCGTTTTATCAGATGCTCTTCCCCCATATGGTTCACTAATATAAGTAATTAAACCTCCAGGAGAAACACCTGTCATGAATTTCACTGTGTTATTAGATTTATACTGAGAGTAAAACCTGATTCTGCAGCAAAGGCACTTTGGTTTCTGTATAAAAATTTCTGTACAGTCTAAGATGATTCGAGTATTTTGAAAACTTTCAAAACATTTTGGCATGTTTTTCTGTATTTCAGAATATTCTGGGAATCTTATGACACAACTAAGAACTCTACTCATAATGGGTAGCATTTCATAAATATATTTTTGGCATAATTCTTGTGAAATGCCAAATAAAAGAGATAATGTCACATTTCAATTTTGTCAATACTAAAACAATACGCTGTTTGATTGTTAATCTATGTGACCGTTGATCACTGTAAAGAGATTGTACTGCTTTTACTATTGTATCTAATAGTTTTATATTATTGAGACCAGTGAAACTGTTCAGAGCACTATCTGTAATTATCAGATCACACAAAGTAGAGACTTTAGGAGTATTCCTTTTTCCCTTCTACACAAACACGATATTTATCACCAGCTGGGGGAAAAGCATGGAAATTCACATTTGAACATTTCTTTTCCCAGGAAGAACACTGAGGAACTGAACAATAACGATTCGAACGACTCATAGCTTTCAAAATGATTGCAAATAATAAATATTTGTAAAAAATCACACAAAAACAAAGGAGAACGTAAGAACTATGTCAAGATTTTTAGTTATTCTGAGTGTCACCAGGCGGCGTAGCGCTTATTTTGATTTGCCTATAGTTATTTTCTCAGATGTTGTTATAAGTATAAACAAATTAAATTGAAGTTTGCTGATGAAAAATGTATCACAATTCTTGAATGTCGTAACTTCTTCAATTTTCTTCGAGATCATTAGAGACAGTGTTTTGATGAAAGCAAGGATTGCTTGCTTGCTTGCTTGTGTTACCTGCATTACAAGTTATTGCAAGGTAACAATACAAAAAATAAAATTTTTGTATCTGCAGAGATGTATAACATCTGTACGCAGCACAAACTATGGCTTAAAGCTAGCTTATTTTAAAAACTTAAAACTAAAATACATTATGTATATATAACATTTTATTTGCTTATTCCAGTTTTTATTTCATGCTGTCTATTATTTTTTGATCTTACTATTCATTTATGATAGTTGTTCCTGTTTACTTATTTTTATTCATTAACTTCCTTTTTTTCCTTTTCATTTATGAATATTTTGTACTTTTTTTTTATTTGTTTATTACTTAATATTTTGAGTTCATTTGGAAGTGAGTTAAAAGTTTTAGTTGCCACAAATTCTGATATTTTTTTACCTGCTCCCAATGTAGGTTTAGGTAGTTGTATAGATTTATTCCTTGTGCTAACATTATTGTCTAAATATCTATTTTTTAGTTCTTCATAATGTACAATTAAAGCTTGCAAATTATATTTTTCATTAATGTTAAGTGGCAATACATCATTTTCTTTATTATTGTATACAATTTTTACAATCTTTTCATGTACTTTGATTAGCGGTATCAGTACTGTTGCGCTAGCACCACCCCATGCAACAATTACATATGTAGCTTTACTATAGTATAAACCAAACATAATAGCTTTCAAATAATTAAAAGACAATATATTTTTTAATTTTGCTAGAACATAAATTAAATATTTAGTTTTATTTATAATGTTGTTTACTTGTTTTTCCCATCTCAAGTGCTCATCTATTATTATTCCCAGATACCTAGTTTCATCCACTCTTTGGATAGTATCACCATTTATTGTAATGATAAAGTTATCAGGTTGCATGTCTACATAGTTGGAAAAAGTCATACAGACGGTTTTTTTTTACTATTAAGAACTAAAAAGTTATTGTGTAGCCAAGTATTCAATTTATGCAAGATCAAATTAAGTTTATTTTGTAATGTTATCCAATTGATATCATGGTACAAGAGGACTGTATCGTCAGCAAAAGATAGAATCAAGATATTATCGTCGATTTCAATACAAAATTTAATTGTAAAGTCAGGTACAGGTTTTCTAGTTCTAGTTTTCTAAATGTATTAGTAGGGCCTGGTGCCAGTAATTTAATATACTGTTTAAGGGTCAGCAAATAAAGAAATAATTAGGTTCAGTCCTTGTTTATATGTCCACTTGAATTTTTAACTGATTTTTTACAGATTGAAGAAACAATATTAGAATCTCTTGCTTGGAAATCTTCAAGCAATTTATGGAATTTGATCGCTCAATGCGAACAAGGTATACCAAAAGAAGAGGAAGTGGCTCTGCCGAATCAAATGCTAATCAGAAAACTGCAGGAAGATAACTCGACGCAATCGCAAAATATCGAAGAGCCCAAAACACCAAGTAGGTATTATTACAAAAGTGTCCCTGAAATTTACATCAGTATGTATTTATGATTGACATTTTCCATTGTTATCAACTATTCAGCTCAAATTGGATCACCTGGCCCACCATCAGCAACAGAACAGTTTCAGTCTCCAATCCAAAATAATGTTAGTAGACAACTTTTTCCATCTGGGATGAAAACTACTCCACAAAAATCAACATGTGATAACGACTTTAAACCGAGCTCATCAGAGGAATTTTTGGAAAATTTTGGGCCACCTCCAAAGCCTAAAAGAACAGGAGGTTTGGCTATTTTCTTCAGAAAGGTGTGTTCATTTTGTCTTGTGTCAAGTTTGAAACTGCAAATTCTACGTAAATAATTTTCATGAAAATTTCTTGAAAACATGATATATGAATATCTATTATAATTCGGAAGGAAATTACAATTTAGCTTCTTTTTATCAAAGTTGAACTAGATTTATGATTTCGAAGAACGTTTTTGTGTTGTAACTTAGAAAAAAATATTTTTGGGAGCTTTATAATTTATAATTTGAGTAAGCTGCTATTTATTTGGGACGGGGTCATGAATGATGTTATAATTTATTTTATCAACAGGTTAAATGATTGAAGACGTTTTTCAGGATTTAGCAGAAAGTTTTTGTTTAATAATAATAATAATAATAGACTTTATTGATACCCTTTCATACAGACTGCGATAAACATAGTTACAATTATTGGATATGCATATATAATACAATCTTATAAATATCACTATAACGTGTCATCTGTAATCTTAGGCACCAAATGGTGGGATACAGCATTGCTGATTAATCCTACCGAGAAGCATACTTGATTTTGCTATAGAACCACCAATTGAAGAAAAACAAAACAATGAGAGAAAAAAACAAAACTAAAAAAAAAACAGCAAAAAAAAAAAACTCCAGAACCATACAGAATGAAGGAAATATACAAAACATACTAGTCACAAAGAACTGGATGCTGATATAATAGTTAATAGTGTAAAAATACAGAATATTGGCATTTGCTGCTGCTGGTCTAAAAGTAACTGTTTCATTCTTTTCTTAAAAGAAACGAATTTACAACAAAAAAAGTTCTCTGGTATACTATTCATTGTAGCTACTGAAATGTATGAGAAGGAACACTTAAAAAGAGAAGTGTTGAAACGAGGAATGGCAAGTCTGTTCTTAAATCTTATATTTAAATTGTGAATATCAGATCTGAATCTAATTTTCCTATGGAGGTGCACCGGCTTTTTTTCAGTTAAAAGTTTGAATGTAAAACATGACACATGTAAACGCCTCCTATTTTTCATATTCAGCCACCTCAATTCAGCGAGTTTGAGAGACACGTGATCTCTTCTCTTGAGACCATATATCACTCGGATACAACTATTCTGAATCCTTTGTACTCTCATTTCGTCAGTCTTCAAGAGGCAAGGGCCATATACAATATCAGCAAAGTTGAAGTGTGACAACACCAAGGCATCACAAAGTAATTTCAATTGCCTTTGGTTCAAGAGTTCCCTACATCCATATATTAACTTAAGGTTCACGAAAGTTCTCTTCAGAAGCATATTTATGTGTCCCGTAAACCTCAAATTTACATCTAACATCAGTCCCAGGTTTTTGGACCCTGATGACCATGGAATAATTTTGTCCCCCATAATGATGCGAGTGCTCTCCTCACATATCTGTCTACCCGTTCCCCTGCCGAATACCATCGCAACCGATTTTTCAGGATTTATTGTCAGGCACATTGACCTCGAGAGAGCAGAGAGCCGATCCAAATCCGAATTCATGATATCCACACTTTGAAGAATTTCATCCCTACGACACGCCAAAAATACTTGTGTATCGTCAGCATATAGATGCCCCTGACAATCATTTAAACAACTTGTTAGCTGAAAGGTATAAATAATATAGAACAATGGCCCGAGGACAGACCCTTGTGGTACTCCACAAGAAAAATGTTTTATATCTGACTTTTGATTGTTATAAATGACACATTGCGATCTGCTCTTCAGATAATTACGAAAGAGATCTATGGTGGGGTCAGTAAAGCCCACAAAATGAAATATCGCCAACAGTAACTCATGATTTATTCTGTCAAAGGCCTTGGAATAATCAAGCAGCACGAGTATTAGCAATTCATTATTGTCAACAGCTGTTATTATTTCATCCACAACTCTGATTAAGGCAGTCGTACACCCTTGGCCCCTTCTGAAGCCAGATTGAACATCTGGTAAAATATTATTTACTTCTTGATAGTCTCTGAGCTGCAGAGCGACCAGTTTCTCGAAGACCCTCGAGAGAACATTGAGAAGACTGATGGGCCTCAAATCCTTATAATGTCTGACCTGATTAGTCTTAGGCAACGGAATCACATATGCCAGCTTCCAGGATTCGGGGTACACAGACTCCTCAATACAGACGTTGAAAATGTGACCTAGGTACCTGAGAATATACGGTGACGAAAGCAGAAGCATCTTTACACTGATACCGTCAGAGCCGACAGCAGCTGATCGAATAGAATTCAGCGCCTCCAAATCCTGCTCCTCCGATGCCATAGAAATTTGAAAAGTCAAAGCTTCCTGGAGCAGTGTACTCTTATACTTGTCCAAAATGTCCTGGTTAGGTGGTACGTTGTTTGACAAGACCTGTGCAAAGTAATCGTTAATCTCATTCACATTGTTCAATTCTTCCGGATAACTTTCTCAATTGTTTCCACATACTGTTTATATTAACATCCGTCTTATGTTGGAGATATGCACGTTTTTCATTCCGAACTGCTCTACTCGTAAAGTTACGCAATTGTTTATAATAAGTGAAATCCGCGGATAGTGCCGAGCGTTTGTACTTTTTTAAAGCTTTATCTCTTAAATGAATCAACAGTCTAACATTATCTGTGAGCCATGGAGGCTTTTCCTTTTTCACGAGGATAGTTTTGATGGGCGCAAACCTATCAAATAAAGACAATAGTGTTTTTTCAAATATATCAAGCTTCAAATCTATATTGGCTCCATAATCATTTTTTTTTTTAAATCGGAAAAATGTTTTTCTATTGCAGTTTTACAATTTGGCTGCCGTAAGGATGGAACATCTCTGTAATCATTTAAATATCACTGATGATGAACTCAAGAGAAAAATTTGGACTGTCTTTGAATTTTCGATACAAAAAAGTGCCGAACCTTTGCTCAAAGACAGACATTTGGACCAGCTGCTCATGTGTGCCGTCTATGTTATACCAAAAGTTTTACAGAAACCGCAAACCTTCATGGACATCATGAAATGTTATAGACAACAGCCTCAGGCTGACAGCCATATTTACAGAAATGTATTGTTAGAAAGTAAAAGTACAAAAATAGTAGGTGAGTGTGTCAGAGAGAAACATTATCTTGTAGCCTTGAGCCTATATTTCCACACTTTATTTATTCGATTTATACTACTAGAATAATTTCATAGTAGTATGAAATTTCAATCGAGGGATACTACATTTCAGATTTAAACAAAGCATGAAAGTATTGCGATATAATTTGTGTTAAATAATGCAAAATAATTCAATATAGATAGATAGATATTTTATTCATATAAAATTTCAAGAATTTTACACTTGTCCTAAAATACATTACAAAAATTAGAATTAGAATTACATACAACATAACAATTACGAAAACAGGAGCACAAAAAATAAATAAATTTAAAACTTAAATTTTCTACTCGCATGTACAGGAGGGCATGTGCAGGAGGAACTCTTCAACTGTATAGAAACAATGCATCATCAATATGTTGCGAATTTTTTTCTTAAATATATTGTATGTTAAATCTTTATAGCAGTTTGGCAAGGCATTGTATAGCCTAATGCTGATATATCTGTATATATTTTGTGTTTTCTTAATTCATGATACCTTTCTTCTTGAATCTGAAGTTCACCGTTAAATCTCTAATTATGTAAATGTAAATTTTATTGAGGAATAAATAAGATTAGATGAAATGATAGGAACTATTTAATATTTTATTCCCAAAAATTTACATTTTATTCTACATTTCTCATGGAGTAGCTGACAAGTTCTATAGAATTTCCAGTAGTATAACATATTTAATTAATTTCATAAACATTTCAGTTGCCGAATCAATACAAATAATTCCAATTAAAAACTTTTTTAAGTGAATTCAGTTGTAGGATGCTCTCAGCTTTTTTCGATTTGTAACATCTTAGCTCTCAGTATGTCAGATTTTAGTGGCACTAAATTTCGTCAATGCGACAAAAATGTGTAACGGGAAGTAGGAAGAAGCGCGCTCTATTAATTTAGTTTTTAGATTATTACTTTTTTTATTATATTTTACTAATTTCACATTTACAATTAGTGACTGTTAATATTATTATAACTGTCTTTCATATATTCAGATTTTTTCTACTAGTTGTGAAATATCAGTTAATTTTTCAGATGGAACGAAAGAGGAAACTCCAGAAAAAAGAGGAGACCTGATTCAATTTTATAATTCAGTGTATGTTATCGAAATGAAGAATTTCACAATGAAATTCGCTAATAATCCTGGTACCCAGGTAATTTACCTACATCTCATATTATCTAAACAATATGTTAGATCTTTTATTTTTCAGCCTTGTGATATTTTGGTGAGCCCTTTACCTGTGCCTTGTGGTAGACGAAATTTAGTTTCGCCCAGTATCCAAATTATAAAGAATGTATTTGTTAAACCTCTCGATAGTCCAGTAATTCAAAATCCAAGTTCTAAGAGCTACAATTACTTTTTCAGCAGAAGTCCATCAAAGGTGGGTGGAAGATATCATTCAATCATGTTGAAAGTTTAATTTCTAAGTTAACCTATAATATGTTGACATTCACATTTTTGTTATAAATTTCATTTATTTATATATATATATATATATATATATATATATATATATATATATATATGTGTGTGTGTGTGTATATATATATATATATATATATATATATATATATATATATATGTGTGTGTGTGTGTATATATATATATATATATATATATATATATATATATATATATATATATATATATATATATATATATATATATATATATATATATATATTTATATATTTATATATATTTTTATTTTTGAGCTTCCCTCTATTTTAAAATATTGTTCCATTCATTCATTCTATACTGTGATGATATTCAATTGTGGCATGGTTTGGATGTGAGTAGGGTTGCCATCACCTAAATCGCCGATGCCGGACAAACATTTAAAAAACCCCGGACATTTCTGTGAAATTTTGTTCCCCGGACACCCCGATGAAATTTTTTTTTTAATAAAATAAAACATCGTTTATATTTTCATTTTTTCATTTATTTAAACTTTAAACCGCTTTTTTGCCATATAAACAGAACAACAAAAAACAAATAAAATTCTATTATACACAGTTTACAGTTTCTTCTTTTTTTTTGGTATCATCAAATAAAAAACAACTCATGACGATAACTTTGGGTTGATCAAAAATGAAATAGACTAGATTCTACATTGTAATAGCAAATTATAGGATAGGTCGTCTAGTTTGGTTAGATAGGTTAGGTACCCAAAAGTCTAAATTATTTATTAACTATAAATCAAAAGTAAGTAACAAGTTTTAATTCTGACAAGATCAAGTTATTTTTACTGATTCAACTTAACTTGGAATTTTTCAGACTTGCCAATTTTTTCTAAAATGTCTTTATTTTTCATCATGAATTTGTAAAAGTTGAGCAACTCAAGTCTTTAAAAGTAGACTTTATTTTGATCAGCGTATGTGTATTTAGCAAGTTTCTCTCCTTCCTCCATTACTGCGACCCTAGCTAAAAAACTCACTGTACATTCGCATTGTGAGCTGGTATACTAAAATATTACTATGCAATTTTGAGCAGTTTAGAATATAGATGTTTCGAAAAAATTCGGCCACAACTGGTTTGCATTTAATAGCTGATCTCCGTCACTGACACTCAAGCTTCACAACCGGACACAAAATTTGTCCGGGTTTTACCCGGACATATTTTGAAAACCCCGTCCGGACGACCCCCGGACGCCCCCTAAACTAGGACAAATCCGGGGAAACCCGGACGGATGGCAACCCTAGATGTGAGAAACGTTGCGGAAGCATATGATAGAGTAAACTATGACCTGGGTCGACTCGTCAGATGGTGTAGTGATTATGGACTCACACTTAATCCATCAAAAATGTAGCTATAATAATAGGATCGAAGAGGCTACGTGACGAAACAGTAAAAAAAGAATTGTACCTAAATGGAGAAATCATTGAGTTCAAAAAAGAATCAAAAAATTTAGTACTTATATTTGACGAAAATTTTGATTTCAATTCACATGTTAATATGATCTGTCAACAGTCATATATGAAGCTAAGATTACATACAAATTCAAATTCATAATGGCATCACAGTTGAAATATAAACTCGTTACAACGTTGATTATGCCCAAAATTGAGTATTGTAGTTCAGTGTATTTCCATCATTTAACTAATGTGGGAAAAAATAAGCTACAGAAACTGCAGAATAGTTGTATTAGGTTTTCATACACTATTAATAGGAGAGATCGAATGACACCTCATTACAAAAGGCTTTCAATTTTGAAAATAGAAAGTCAGGTATTATGTCTATTATGTATTTCTATATAGGCTGCTATTGTCGGGCGTACCACGATATTTGTGCAAGTGTCTGATGAATCGTTCTGTTGAGAGATGTACATGCTTGAGACAAGATACTTTCACAATACCTCTCCATCGTACTTCGAGGTTTGAAGGCTGTCTTTTGTACACTGCACCTCATTATATGAATAAGATCCAGGATATTTGGGACATTTCGCCATATTCATTCAAAATTAAGATAAAAGAATTGAAGAAGGAAAGTTTTACTGACAATTGGTGAATATGTGATTTGTATACATGTAAATTTTGTATTTAGATGTCAGATTTGAAATGAGGGTCGGTGGAAGATCAGGAAACTGAACCGATCCCTATTTTGTTAATTATCATTATGTATTACTTTTTCACAATATATATATATATATATATATATATATATATATATATATATATATATATATATATATATTAAATAAAAAAAATATAAATAATGTATATATATATATATATATATATATATATATATATATATATATATAGATAGATAGATAGATAGATAATTTATTCATGGTAACATACACATTCAGTATTTCCACATGTCACAAAGATAAAGTAAGATTACATATTTCAAAATTTCAACATAATTAAAATACATGTCACAAAACATTAAAATAAAACATGTACAATTAAAAGGTTAAAAAGCTCTCCAAGTATTCCTGAACTGAATAAAAACATCCACTCTTCAACATGTTTTTACATCTGTTCTTGAATTCGTTTATTGGAATCTCTCTCATATCTAAAGGTATCTTATTGAAAACCTTTATGGCCAGATACCCAGGGCCACCCCGACACCTCCTCAACCGATGATACCTGCCAACAACATTATCCCGATATCTCGTCTCATGTGCGTGTACATTTCGATACGTCTTATAAAGTTCCGTATTCTTCCTCACAAACATGAGATTCTCCAAAATATACACACAGGGAAATGTCAACACACCAAGGCGTTTAAATGCCGATCTGCAGCAGTCTCGATACCCCAAGCCAGAAACGATTCTAATGTCCCTTCGCTGCAGCCCAAAAACCATATCAGACCTAGCAGCATGGCCCCATACAAGTACAGCATATGCCATGATGGAATGAAAAATTCCAAAGTAGGAAGTTTTCAACACTGCCTCCGAGACACATCCAGCAATGCTCCGCAACGCAAAACAGCTGGTTCCTAGTCTCTTGATCAAGGCATCGATATGAGCGTCCCACAGCAATCCCGGATCCAGTCGAACCCGCAAGAATTTAATCTCAGTGCAGTCATTAGCATTCTCTGTGTTCCTCAAAGACAACACCATCCTCTGAGTCTTATCTCGGTTCAGGAGTAGCAAGTTCGCGCTGAACCAAATCTCCAGTCTCTCCTGCATACCAGTCAGCTGCTCCACTGCATCGGTAACTGAATTGGTGGCAACCGAGGTCGTAGTATCATCGGCAAAAAGCGTGTACTGTATAGAAGTATCGGACACTGGTAAATCATTAATGTAGATTGAAAATAGGATCGGTCCCAACACTGATCCTTGTGGTACTCCAGTTGTCACTTTTTTCATCGCCGATGAGGCCCCGGCAACCCTTACTAGTTGGTTTCTGTTAGAGAGGTATGAAGACAAGAGCCCAACACCACCTATATATATATATATATATATATATATATATATATATATATAATATATATATATATATATATATATATATATATATATATATATATATATATATATATATAAGAGTTTAAAAATAAGAACAACACAAGAAAAACAGCAGCATATCTATATCCTCTGAGGACACTGAACCTGTTCCAAAAAAAAATACACAATATATGTGTCTGAAATTTTTTAATTCGCTGCCTCTCTCTATGATGAAAATATCGAGCCTTAATAAATTTAAAGCCGAAACACGCCTGTTTTTGTTGCAATGCGAACCTTTACAGTATTGATGAATACTGGGACTACTGTAGGAAACACAAGACTGATAGAGGAGCTTTAGGCACACTGAAATTAAGTTAACTAAAAATATTTTTTCTTGACGGCTGACCTTTTGTTGCTTTATAATTATGTGTAATAATGTTGTAGCAATTTTGTCAATAAATCGTATTATATAATATCTAATAATTTTTCAGGACCTTAAGGATATCAATAGAGCCATAAATAATAATGGTTTGAATGTGAATGGGAAGAGGCTCTTAGTTGATGGCGAAGATACATCAAGTAGCAAGAGAATTGCAAATAGAAAAGTTCAATCGCTGCTAGAAGAAAGACGCAGTCAGTACATCAGTAAAAGTAGCAATTAATTTTATTCCTACTTGATACTTGCAAATTAATCAATATATTTTACTATTTCCACCATTTTACTTCAATTACAAATTAATATCAGTCGAGACGATTGCATTGATTTTATGTTGATTCTGATTGGTCTTATTTTCTGTCGATTTTGAAATATTAGATGACCAAGAAAATCAATAAACTCTCTATCAAAAATTAAAGCTAATACTCAAATCACTTTCAGAATCATTTTATAGCAATTATAATCATAAATCATTACCGAAGACTTTAAAAATTATTTAATTAATTTCTGATTTAAACTTGTTTTGCTAGTAGTAGAATATGAGAGTGTTTTATCACATTTTTGATCTCAGTTTTTTTATTTTTTATTTATTAACGTAATAAATCATTAACTATATTAACTTATTTGTTCTCAAACCTCAATCTATAATTGTAGCCAAAAAGTCACTTTTTCAATTATGTAGATTAGTTTGTTATCTTGTTATATTTTACTATGTATTCAGTAATTGAAAATTTATTCCCTATATCCTATCCTTTGGTATTATCATTGATAGTATAATGAAATGTCGCACAATAGTTTAATCCAAATAATTCTCCATCACTCAATTCAATTATTTAATATTGCAGCAGTACATTAATCATTAATCAATATATTAAATTCTTTGTATTTTTATTATTGGGTGCCCATATGTGCATTGGTAAAGATTGTTGAATAATAGAATAAATATTTTTAAAATTGATCTTTTTCATTAAATGTCTTATATGGTAGACAATCTCAATATATATTATATACATTATATATATATATATATATATATATATATATATATATATATATATATATATATAAATATATATATATAATATATAATATATATATATATATATAATATATATATATATATATATATATATATATTATATATAATATATATATATATATATATATATATATATATATTATATATATATATATATATATATATATATATATATATATATATATATATATATATATATATATATATATATACAGGGTGTTTCTGAATTGATGCGAAAGATTTCAATGGGTGATTCTTCAGCAAAAATTAAGGGGGGTCTTTCATAAAACTTTTTGTTCAACACCCTTTTTCCTCCAAGTTAAAGCCCTTTGAAATTAGGTGAAAACAAATTGTTTTTATTCAATACATCCACTTAGGAAAAGACTAGAGGAATGAAATTTGGCAGATAACTGCTGCTAATAAAATGGCAGTTTTTGAGTGTTTTTGTTACACTAAAATGTTAGCACAGGGGGCTGAAAAAAACAATCCATATAATATTTTGCATCAGAACTTTTTAATGCGCTTATACTTTCCTATTTGAAAAATATATTTGAAAAGACAGACTCAATCTGCAACTTTTTTATGTCTTGACTTTTTATCATAAAGTTGTTAGTTTGATCACAAAAAAATAAAATAGTGCTCAGACTCTTCCCATAAATTCACAGAGGTTATCATTTATTTAAAAAAAACAACTAGTAAGCTGCTGTCAAATGAAGTCATATTTTGTCCTGATTTTTTCTAATTTCTAGACAGTTTTATAATGACTTCAAACATTTTTCACAACTAAATAAAACTTTATTGAAAGAATGGCATTTTTTTATTTAGTTGAGGAATATTGTAAATTAGAGCGGATTGAACAATAATTATACTACTAATAACAATTAACAAATTATTTGACATTTGACAGCAGCTTACTTGTTTTTTTTTGATAAATGATAACCTCTGTGAATTTATGGGAAAATAGTCTGAGCACTATTTTATTTTTTTGTGATCAAACTAACAACTTTATGATTAAAAGCCAAGACATAAAAAAGTTGCAGATCGAGTCTGTCTTTTCGAATATATTTTTTAAAAAGGAAAATATAGGCGCATTAAAAAGTTCTGATGCAAAATATTATAGGGGTTGTTTTTTCCAGCCCCTTGTGATTACATTCAAGGGTAACAAAAACACTCAAAAACTGCCATTTTATTAGCAGCAGTTATCTGCCAAATTTCATTCTTCCAAATTTTTCCAAAGTGGATGTATTGAATAAAAACAATTTTTTCCACCTAATTTCAAAGGGCTGTAACTTGGAGGGAAAAGGGTGTTGAACAAAAAGTTATATATAACTCTATAAATAGAACATTGAACATTTCAGTATAATGTATAAAGATTCAATTCTTACAACACACTGCAACCTGAAATACAAAGAACGTATCTCCAAAAATGATTAACATTAATTACGTATTCTTAAAATGATGATAAATAACGACCTTAGGATCCTCTAATGAATTTATTGAAACTATTTTTGGAACGAAGTCCCTTGTATGTAGCACTCCCAAGACATTTGGTGACAGAACCGGTCCGTGCGAGGAGTGCATGGCACCCGGGCGGCATTCTACAAAGGGGCGGCAAAACAAATTTATAAACACATTCAAAAAGATCGCTATAAAAATATTACTTTGTACACCGTCAATATGCCGACACACGATTTACCGCTTGGTGGATATAGGTCAGCATGACGTCAGCAAAACAGTAAATTTTGGAAAATCAGCTAGACTTAGGCGGTACTCTATTGAGACAAAATAAGTATTGTACTTTTTGGATGTATGCCGCTGGCATGCCGTCATATATAGGAGGACAATTTTGAAACCTCTGTTAATTTAATTTAGTAGGTAATTGAATACAACTATGAACTAGGAGCGAACTGAAACTGAAATAATAGTTAATGTAGTCAAATGCTTTTTGTAAGTTTAAAGTTTATAAACGTAGGTATTTTTATTTGATTGTTTTTAAATTCAAGCTCTTATGTTTATTAAATTATTTGGAAGAATTACATATTGATATTAAAGATATGAGAGGGCAGGGATATGACCATAGTGCCAACATGAAAGGCACACCAGATTTTAATTAATATTTTTTCCAACCTATGTCTAGCTTTATCAGAATTTTTGTTAATGTTGCTCATGGTGAGAAATCTTTTTCAACATTGAAAATAATTCAAAACTATCTGAGATCGGCTAGGAGCCAGAATAGGCTTGAAAATTTGGCTATGATAAGTATGAAGGGAGATACCTGCGAAGCGTTAGATATGACAAATTTAATTAAAGAATTTGTAATTAAAAGAGCAAGAAAAGTTGCTTTCGATAATTGAAATGTATTTACCTCAGTATAGTTCACTAGTTTAATTTATATTTATAACTTATAAAGAATCTAAGTCTAAGTGCTAATAGAGAAACAAAAGATCAACACCAAATTATGTATACCTATTATAGGTTATAGGTATGGTATTTTTTTATAGGATTATATGAAAGTGCTATCTTTTTTATGTTTGTTTAAAATACATTAATTTTTGAATTATACACAGTAATCAAGTTTATAAAAAAATTAAAATCAGAATTTTAAATCAACGCAGTTATTATTATTATCGACTGTATATAATTGATGTTCTGATGATGAGAAAGGGCGGCAAATTATATCTTGCACCCGGTAGGCACATATCCTTGGGTCGGCCCTGCTTCGCGAATGGAACATGGCCTAAAACTGTGTAAACCGATACAACAGCTTTGCTGTAGTAGTGTTAGTGTGTAGTACTTTACAGTAATGCACACGAAGTGCGGTGTAGCAAGTGTTGCAGATATATGTACAATAGAGAATAGAGTCTGTATTGGAAAACGGTGTTATATGGTGCCCATCTACGTTTCACTGAGTCAGAAAATTAATATTAGATACTCGAGAGTTATATATATATATATATATATATATATATATATATATATATATATATATATATATATATATATATATATATATATATACATATTGTATCACAGATACAATAATCATTTTTCATTTCATTTCAACTTTACAAAAGTTGATAATTTATTTCTTTGTGCCTGTTATTGAATACATAATATATAAAAGAAGGAACTTCATTCCAACAGGGTCTTACAACACGTATTTTTCCTTTACTCGTTAAAGGTATGTATAAAATTCATTCAGAGTCAAAAATCACATAAATGTTTTTATAAAATTACAAATCTTATAACGAAACGTCAATATAAGTATATATATATATATATATATATATATATATATATATATATATATATATATATATATATATATATATATATATATATTATATATATATATAATATATAAAATTCTCGTGTCGCGGTGTTAGAAGTTAAACTCCTCCGAAATGGCTGGACCGATTCTCATGAAATTTTGTGAGCATATTAGGTAGGTCTGAGAATCGGCTAACATCTATTTTTCATCCCCCTAAATGTTAAGGGTGGTCCACCCCTTAAATTTATTTTTCTATTTCTCAAACAATATTCTGTTCTATTTTTTTATGATACACCAATTAAAAGTACATACAACCCTAAATTTTCACCCCTCTACAATCAACCCCTATCTTTTATTTGTTATTTGTTAAATTCCTCCGAAATGGCTCGACTGATTCTCATGAAGTTTTGCATGTATATCGGCTAGGTCTGAGAATCGGCCATATTTTTCATCCGTTTTTTTTTTATGATACAGCATCCAAAAATCTTAAATTTTCACCCCTCTATGATCAACCCCTATTTTTCATTTGCCAATTAAAAACTTCAATTTTTTTGGAAAGATTTTCATTTTCATTTTGTCATGACTTAGAATAAAAAAAATCATATTACTTTCAATTTTTTTCCCTTCTACGATCAACCCCTACTTCTCCATCGTGATTTTCATTTTTTTTATTTTATCCACATATCCGATCCGAGAATAGGACGTAATATATTTTTCATACCTTTAAGTGATTAGTGGTATGGTGGTCCACCCCAAACATTTTTATACATTTTTCGGACAAAATTTTTATTTTTATTTTTTTATGATGTTGCATCAAAAAATACATAAAACTCTAAATTTTCACCCTTCTATCAACAACCCATATTTTTTAATAGCCATTTTAATAATTTAAACGTTTGCCGGGTCAGATAGATAGATAGATAGATAGATATAATGATATATAGATAGTTAGATAGATAGATAGATAGATAGATAGATAGAAATATAGATAACTATCTAGATAAATAGATAGATAGTTGCGTTGAGAGATGCACGTGTTCATTGGAATGCGCATTCAAATAATCAAGCGATTCAGAATGCATCAACGTGGCATTAATCCGGAGTGTGCATTCAAAAACGTGGGTATTTTTGCATCCACATTAACGTTATTGGTTGCACGTTCTTGGATGCACGTTGATGTGTTAAGACATCAACGTCCGTGTCTAGGGGCCTAAAGTGTGGAGGCGATTCACCGATGTTTGTGCATTCTTAAAGCAGTGGTTGCGGTTAATCTTTAATTTTATTTCTATTTTTCTTTTCAAGAGCATAAGTACACGCCACTGTCACAAGAGCTAAACATTCTTCTTCGAACAAACTATGCTTTTGTTCGAACGTGTGTACGCAATCTGCTTGCACGTTTTTGGATGCACGTTGATGTATTAACACATCAACGTCCGTGTGTAACCCGCATTTCTTAAACTTCTTCTATAACTCTGAGTCTGAACACTCCGTATATTTCTACTCCGCTTGGGTAGACTACGCAGGGCGCAGGCAGACATACCACACTGTAATTCGCGTCAGGGCTGTTTTTTACTTCCTTTTGGGTCCTAAAAACACATGCGCGCGCTCATAGCGACGCGCCCTGCTCACTGAAAATGAGCACCTGTTGGCTATTCGAGAAGCCGGCTTCCGAACTCCAAACATTGTTCGTCTGACCATAGAGCCGGTATAAACGTTCAGACTTATCTCTCCATCGATTTCGCGTGTGTGAATCTTGCTTGAATTTCAAAGAACATGTCTACCGAACAAGCAGCAGCACCAGCCGAAGAACAGAAGGTGGAAAATGGCAGTTCCGAGGTGAAGGAAAACGGCTCTGCGGAAGAACCGGTGGCTGAAACAAATAACGCCGAAAACGAATCCCCGAAAGAAATGCGCGCTGTAGTACTTACGGGCTTCGGAGGGCTGAAAACGGTGAAAATTTTGAAAAAACCGGAGCCTACTGCCGGCGAAGGGGAAGTTCTTATCAGAGTTAAAGCTTGGTGAGTGTATTTCATTTTAAAATACGAATTTATTGAAATTCCATCTGAAGAATTTCGCATTGAAACTTGTTGATAATGTTGAGTTTTTTTCTGTGATCGTTTTTTATTCGAACATCTGGAAGCTGTTAAGTCTGTCGCTGAAACAGATGAAATATTTTCTTAATTAACGTTTGAATTCGTACTTCAATATGTATGAACTTCAAGTGAATTTATACTCAATTTATTTACATACTCTATATTTATAATTATTATTGTGATTGCTGGAGGCACATCCATATGTTTCATGAAATTCTGTATCGATTTTCAGCTGTCGATTTATACCCTGCGTAAATTGTTCGCTGTTTACTGGGATACCGACAATCTACGCGTATTGAGATTACATAGAGAAATAAATGCCCATTTATTAGAACCTTTTTTATTTTAATACAATGATATCTATCTATCTAGCTAGACATTCAACACTTGTAACTTCTTTTTTTTGCGTTTTTTTCTTCAGATATATCAAACTTAATTGGATTACGTATTTTATGTAGTTTTTTGAGCTATAAGTTTTGTTCAGTTATTTTTATAGAAGGTCATTACTTAAGTGACAGTCTGAAGAGATTTCGAATGAAAATAATTGTTATTGGAACATCATGTTTTAACAAGCTTTTATTAGCTCCCATAGATACACTCATTGGAATATTTGAACGTGATTTTCACCCCTCTTTTGTAGATAGCCGATTTAAGAATATTACTTGATCATAGTTATAAAATACCCTTTAACGGAAAAGTAAACTAAAAAGTAAACAATAATTTTCAATAAATTTGAATAATTAATAATCGTGCAATTAACAAACAGTTTCTTTTATTATAGAAAAGCGTGGGTAGATTTTTAAGATATTTCCATAATGACTCCACTTCAATTACTAATATCTGTCATAAAAATATTATAACAATTGACTAAAAGCACCCCACGCATTTATACAATACAAGAACTTTGTTTGTTAATTACATTATTCCTAATTTAAATTAATTGAAAATTATTTTCTCCTTTTTAGTTTGCTCTTCCATTGAAGCGTGTCTTTTAGTTTTTTTTTAAACTATTATTCATTACAAGAAACACTTGGCTTCAGTTTCACTGCCACATTATTTTCATTAATGATAACTTGGGTTTTCAGCTACTTGTCAAAAGTATTCCAATACCCAAATCAGAGTCGATAATATTTGTCAAATATTTGATAATACGTATCGATAATTTATTAACACATTCTTCATCATTCTGTAGTTACTTAAAAAAGAACTCGCCAAGTTGAGACGACTGAAATGCTTTTTCTTGAATACACAAAAACTTGTATATTCAATCTCTTTTTCATTGGAATTTTGTCAATATTGAAAAAAGTCAAAAGGTTGATTGATAATATAACCATTAGTGTAACAATTCCCTGGACCGTTTTAATATTTTTCATTTTTATCACAAACGCGAATATTTTTATGGACTCATCTCAATTGACATTTCTTGATATATAAATTGCTTAAATTTGATGTTTTATTACTTGGCATTAAGTCTCGTACCACTCAATTAAAGTTTTGTACATGGATATAAAATAATTATATTTTAAACAATAATTTTTTTGAGGTAAGCTACCTGAGAAAGGGGTTGAATAATGGTTTTATATCAATCGTTTTTATTATAATACTTAAGAATACTCAGAAGGTATAGCAGTTCACGTTACACTATTGTTTTTGCTAAATATTGTTTTCGTATTCCATAAATATGAAAATAATACGAATTACTCCTTTTGAAGACAATTCTTGATGATCTAATGGGGGGAAGTTTTCTGCCCCATCTCAGTGAT
Source organism: Cynegetis impunctata (assembly GCA_030704885.1). Taxonomy (NCBI): domain Eukaryota; kingdom Metazoa; phylum Arthropoda; class Insecta; order Coleoptera; family Coccinellidae; genus Cynegetis; species Cynegetis impunctata. The sequence continues at coordinate 131,553 of JARQZK010000118.1, forward strand.
TTGGGAAAGAGATCTCGGAAGAGATATAAACAGTTTTGATTTAATTTGTGGGTGAGAGATCTTAAGCTACAGTTCCACCGCAGGAACAATGAGGTACATTGTGGAACATTTTTGTTGCTGTTGCGTGTTTCCCGAAAATATTCCCAAATGTTCCTTAAAAGAAGGTCAGAATAAATGGAAATTACAGTGACTTTGAGGAGGTGAATGTGGGTGTTCCCCAGGGAACAATCCTGGGACCACTCTTATTCATACTCTATGTTAATGATCTGCTCATGAATACGCCTGAGGGCCAGATTGTCTCATATGCTGACGATACAGCAGTCATAACTGAGGAATCAGATTGGAAAAAAGTAGAGGAAAAAATGAACTTTCAACTACAAGAAATATCAGATTGGCTTGCTTTAAATAAATTGTCGTTGAATATTGATAAAACTGTATTTGTAACTTTTGGAAATTATTGTGATAGTGTACCTGAAAGATTGCACGTTAAAATAAGTAATCCAGAAGTTAAGAGAGTTGAAAGTTGTAAATATCTGGGTCTAATAGTAGACTATAGGTTGAGTTGGAATTTGCATGTTAACTATATATTAAACAAAACAAAATATTTGGTTTTTATATTTTTTAAGTTATCAAAAATAATGCAACATAAGACGTTAATGATAGTCTATTACGCTTTATTCAATAGTGTGCTCAACTATGGTATAATAGCTTGGGGTGGAGCTTATTCCACGCAAATCTCTTTGCTGCAAAGAAGGCAGAATAGATTTTTAAAAATAATCAACAAAAAAATTTCATATATGAAAATCAACCTTGCACAATAGAACAACAATTTTCACTTGAATCTCTACTTTATCATTATGTAACTTTATCAGAATTATGTTCAAAATCAACAAGTGCAACTAGAAATAAATCTATACAATTGCCAAAAAGAACATTAAAAATAAGTAAAAAAGATCTTATATCAAAGCTATCCTAGTCTTTAATGCATTACCAAATGAACTAAAAAATATTGAAAATAAAATTAAAATTTTGTCACGTAGTCAATGTCCTCTGGAAACGTGTTCGTTGAACATGATTGAGATAAAAGATAAATGTGAATAAAAGAAAAAATACTTTTGTTTTAGTGAATTAAGTTCCTGGTACATATGTTTTTTCTTCTTGATAATATTTTTTTCACCTGTAAATTATAGGTATGTACGTGGTAGCCCCAATTTTCGATGTTTGTATGGCAGGGCCGGCCTAATAAAAAGTTGTAAAAAAAAAATAGGTCACGTAGTTTGGGTACGTTCCCTAAGTTATCATGTTGGATAAAGATTTAATTTTTGCCTCGAATACTAAACTAGAAATTTCAACCAACAAATTCTAAATGAATTCCTCCAAAACAAGATTTTGACATTTTGAATTCAATATCACAATAAATTTGATGTAGATATACAGGAATTCATACCCTCTGATCTCTAACATAATTTTGTTGACGAATTAATTGGTAAAATATTATTTTAAAAAATTTATGTGTTTGGGCGGAAACTCGATTACTGAATACATAGCAATATTTGTTTTAGTGACAAAGTTATGTGTAACAGCCAACTAATCATTTATACGATTCATCTCAATGAATGATGAACAAACTTGTTTGTTGGAATGATTTATTATCTATTCCTAGAATGCAAATTAAATACGGTCCAAATTGAATGAGTAACTTGATATTATTATGTGATTTGTTTAATACTAGCAATGAAATGTTCTCAATTGCAGTGCATTTATGTATCTCTGGTAATTATAACAAAGCCTCAAAATAATGAAAACTAAGATCTTAAGGTTTAGAATTATTTGAATACTCTTCACTGAAAGTTTTTCGTTAAATAGGTTGAACATTTAATTACGACCAAGAATGCCTTCAACTTATCAATACATCCATCAGTCAAACTTAAAATGCGTTCGCTTTGTTTATCAAATAAGTATCGCTACATTTTTCAATAGTGGAGTAAAATCCAAATAAAATAAAATACCTAAAGGTGTGTTTCCACTGAAATTGTTGGCAACTTTAGTGTTTGCAACTCTCCAGAAAATCACCAACTTTTGTTTCCATCGTGCCCACACCGAATTGCCAACAATTTGAGAAACATTTTAGTTGACAATGATATACAAGCAGCCGCAGTATTTATTATTTTTATAGCAGTCAGTTTAGACATTGAAAATCGAAAATTTAACAATAATTCCAAATGTTTTTAAATTTTGGTCCAGTGAATGCTACATAGAGAAAGAAATAAATCTCATTTTGCAACCTTTTCCGAAGACCGGAACATTGTTTAAATTGCAATAATATTGAATTTTGCCTTCTGCTTGTGAAAAAAAATCCGAAAGTACTGCAAACTTAAAGTATTGTATTGTATTGTATTTATTACCAGTTTTTTTTTTTAATATACAAAATACATAGCTTAAACACTAATATAAATAGTATATCCTCACAGAGGTAATCAAAGTTACCTGTGCGTGAGGCCGGTAATTAAAACTAAACTAAAAAATAATATAATTAACTCTAAGTAAATTAAAAAACTAGGCTTTAAATATTTTCTAAAAATCTTCTTTAGTTTGTATCACAGTCGTCACCTGATGCACAATTAAATATTATTACGTCTAAAATATTCTTTTAGCTGCTTTTTTCTTTTAATTTTTTTTTCAATATTTTTTAGTTCATTATGTAATGCATTAAAGACTAGGATAGCTTTGATATAAGATCTTTTTTTACTTATTTTTAATGTTCTTTTTGGCAATTGTATAGATTTATTTCTAATTGCACTTGTTGATTTTGAACATAATTCTGATAAAGTTACATAATGATATAGTAGAGATTCAAGTGAAAATTGTTGTTCTATTGTGCAAGGTTGATTTTCATATATGAAGTTTTTTTTTTGATTATTTTTAAAATTCTATTCTGCCTTCTTTGCAGCAAAGAGATTTGCGTGGAATAAGCTCCACCCCAAGCTATTATACCATAGTTGAGCACACTATTAAATAAAGCGTAATAGACTATCATTAACGTCTTATGTTGCATTATTTTCGATAACTTAAAAAATATAAAAACCAAATATTTTGTTTTGTTTAATATATAGTTAACATGCAAATTCCAACTCAACCTATAGTAGTCTACTATTAGACCCAGATATTTACAACTTTCAACTCTCTTAATTTCTTGATTACTTATTTTAACGTGCAATCTTTCAGGTACACTATCACAATAATTTCCAAAAGTTACAAATACAGTTTTATCAATATTCAACGACAATTTATTTAAAGCAAGCCAATCTGATATTTCTTGTAGTTGAAAGTTCATTTTTTCCTCTATTTTTTTCCAATCTGATTCCTCAGTTATGACTGCTGTATCATCAGCATATGAGACAATCTGGCCCTCAGGCGTATTCATGAGCAGATCATTAACATAGAGTATGAATAAGAGTGGTCCCAGGATTGTTCCCTGGGGAACACCCACATTCACCTCCTCAAAGTAACTAGAAATCAAAAAGTAGTATTAAATATATTATTTCATATCACATATCAAATTTGCAACCAATTTAAGGGTACGGAACATTTTTTTAGTTCAAAATTAACTTTTTTCTTCGATAAACTGACCAAAAAAAATTCCAAAAGTTCTGCAAACTTGATAGATACTTCGGAAAAATATACCGAACAGTTTTATAAATTTGCAACCTCTCACGTTGACCGGAACATGTTTATTTTAATTTTTTTAAGTCGTGGTAATTTTTTCGAGCAAAATGGTCTCGAAATAATTACGAAAGTTTTGAAACTTGGTTGCAAATTTATAAAACATCTATTCTGATGCATTTGCAAATTTATAACCTCGTACGCGGTCAGGAACTTTATGCAATTTGCAAAACTATAAAAATCCAAAAATCATATTTTTGAAAATTGCATAAGGTTCCGGGCCTCGTACAAGGTTGCAAATTTGCAAATGCATCAGAGTAGATATTTTTTGAATTTTTTCTGAAATGATCATCTTGCCCGAAAAAATGACCACGAATTAAAAAAATTATAAATAAACATGTTCCGGTCAACGTAAAAGGTTGCAAATTTATACAACTGTTTAGTATATTTTTCCGAAGTATTTGTCAAGTTTGCAGAACCTTTGGAATATTTTTGGGTCAGTTTATCAATGACAAACATTAACTTTGAATTAAAAAAATGTTCCGTACAATTAAATTGGTTGCAAATTTGATACGCGATATGAAATAATATATTCGATACTACTCCAAGTTTGCAAAACTTTTGGAATTATTTTCACAAGCATAATAGGCAAAATTCAATGTTATTGCAATTTTAACATTGTTCCGGACTTCGGAAAAGGTTGCAAAATTTCATAGTTTGTTTTTATCTCTTTCCCGACCCTACATTAGAGTTTGAAAACTTTTGGAATTATTGTCAATAGATTATATCAACTGACTGGCCTATTTGTGCATAAAAAACGCAAGCATAAATATTGAGTACGACTGATCCTCAAAGAAAGAAAAGCACATGAAGGAATTGAAATATTAAATACTTTGAAAGGAGATGACCACACCTATTGTCATTTTCACTTTCTTTTTCTCTAGGAAAAACTGTGCCGTCAAATTTTTTATTTTCCGTTGTATTTCAAGTTCTTGCAGCCCCATTGCATCACTGATAGCTTTCCATGCATCCTTTTTTATATTTTAGTCCCACAGTACACTTTGTAAGTGATATAAATTAATTAACGCATCGGTTAATTCATTCGTCCACGTGAGAGACATGTTTCTGTTTCCAACAAATCTTCCCAACTGAAAGCGTACCCACAGAGCGAAAACATATCTGCAACAAAAGTATTCTTTTGATGTTTACCGCCAAAAACGGAAACACAGTTTCCAACATTTGTTTACAATTTTTGTTGCTAACACAGGGTAATTACAGAAAATTTTGTCAATAAAACGTGACAACACAAAAGTTGGCAATTTTTCTTTGTTGGAGATCCACCATAAAGCTTCAGATATCACTTTCAACACTTTCTAATCTATAATAAGTATGAGATGGTAAATGATATATTCAGGATAAATATTTCTAAAAATCGGATCAACAATATTTCTCCGATTAGGTACTTTATTTTTTGCGTGTCTTGTTCCATCCGTTGCACACGCTCCTCGATGTTGCCCGTACGTACAAAACAATAATACTTTCAATATTTTGTACTGATAATTCTACAAAAATTCGTTAAATGCAGTTGTTTGGGAAACACATTGAAAATATGGAGAAAACATAATAAATATTATCAGCAATCGTACACATCAAATATTTGCATATATTTATATATGTTAATGATTATCTATTTGCCTCGACGTTTCAACGAAAATCGTAAACAAAAACAATTCATAATGTTTTGCACACATTCGATATATGCGGAGAGTTGTTTAAATGAGCCGATTCAAATTAATGTCCAGATTAATGTTAATCATCGCAATCTACTGAAAAGGATGAAATGAGGATGTAAGTTTGGTTTTCCAGAATCCTCCAGTGGCACCACCATTAGATACTACCATAAAGCGGTGTTACTTTGCTCATAATTTCCAGTTTTTTTTTTGTTTTTATCTTGGATTTTTTTCCCAAATAGACGTGATTACAATTTATGTGATATTTTTATCATTTAGCTATCGGTTAATGCATTCAAAACTGATTTAAAACACTCCTATATATATTTTTTTTTGGTCAAAAATTTGGCAAAATCACCTGACGATCAGTGAGACTTTGCCAACCCTTTTAAAACGCTTTCTTTGGCAGTTTGTGATACGGTAAATGGTTAGTTTGCCTCTTAAATATGTTTTAAAAAAATTTTGAGGACAAAAAAAAATTCACAGGTACTTAAAAAACATTTTTTATCATTTTTTTAGAAAACTTTATTGTTTTAATACAAACAAACAAACGAG